>CAMZMU010000103.1:14180057-14326068 GCA_947311845.1 Poa pratensis | reverse complement strand
TGTTAGCTCAGGCGATGTCGTAACAAGCTGGATAGAATCTACTTGTCTGAGCAACTGGAGGAGGAAGGCCCTCCTGGTCCGGCGTGTTTTGGACCTCGGATCATGAAGGAACCACCACCACCAGTATCTCAGTTCCAGTTAGGTCGGAACACCAAGCCATACAATGGGAGCACCAAGCCACAAGATTGGCTGACAGATTATGTATCCTCGGTGCACATGCGGGGGGCAATCGCCGATGGGCGGTCCGGTATCTCCCGCACATGTTGGAAGGTCCAGCTCGGATCTGGCTGAATAATTTGCCGGAGTATAGTATCAACTCCTGGATAGACTTGGAGCTGGCGTTTAACAGCAACTTTGCAGTACATACAAGAGGCCAAACCGACCTCAGCTCCTGGCGGCATGTAAGCAAGATGATCATGAAACTGACCGAGAATTCTTAACTCGGTGGAGCAATGTTCGGAATTCCTGTGAAGGAGTGGTAGAGGCACAGGCCATTTCCTGGTTTGCAGATGGTTGTCGACATGGCAGCATGCTGTGGCAGAGGCTCCAGAGAGATATGCCGAGATCCCTAGCAGAAACAATCCGGTTGCAGATTCTTATGCCTGGGTGATCCGATGCAGCCAGCAGCAGAGGCAGGAGCACGTAACAGAAGGAGGGAGCCAATAAACAACCGGCTCGGACCAAGGTGTAATGACCGCAGGAGTTCGGACAGAAGAGGAGGGAGCCGGACTATCCATACACCTCGAACCAAGTTGCAGCGGTGAACCCGGATCAGCCCGGAGCTGGAGGTGTCCAGAGGCCAAAAATCAATGGTCCGGCATTTAGTCCGAACCCGGAGCCACCCATGACCTATGAATCAATGATAGATGGTCCGTGCTGTTACCATACGACCGACCCGCGCAAGCCAGCCAACCATTCAACCCGGCAGTGCAGCTGGAACCGCAGAATCAGAGAAGAAGGGGCGAAGGCCGGAGGAATCAGAGCAGGACCACCACCTCAGAGATTTCAGCCGAGGTCCCACCCAAATCTGTCCGGAGCAAATGTTACCCCGATAACCACTGCACCTCTTCCGAGGCCTGCAGCAGCAAGACCCGTGAATGTTGTGAATGTCCGAGGTAATAACACAACAATGGTGCCGGACCAAGTCAGCAGTATGAATACCCCGGAAATGACTATAGAGAGGCTCATGCGAGCTATGTGGTCTTTGTGACCGAGCCAACTGACAAGAAGAGCGTGCAGAGGCGTGCCATGGAGGTGAATGCAGTAATGCCGGTGGTGCCGACCTATATGAACTGGTCTGAGCAGGAGATCACTTGGAGCAGAAAGGACACACCTCGGATCATGCCGAGCCCTGGAAAGTATGCCCTGGTGGTAGATCCAACGTTGTGTGGGCCTACAACAATGTGAGGTTCACCCGAGTTCTGGTGGACAATGGCAGTGCCATCAACATCATGTACCGAGACACAATGGTGAAATTGGGCATATCGCCTAATCAGTTGATGCCAAGCAGTTGTACTTTTCATGGGATTGTGCCTGGCGTTTCCTGTGCACCCATGGGCAAGATATGGGTGGATGTAGCATTTGGAACCAAGGACAATTGCCGAGTTGAGAGTATCGAGTTCGAGGTGGTGGACTTGGAGAGTGCATACCATGCATTGCTTGGAAGGCCAGCTCTGGCCAAGTTTATGATTTCCACCCATGTTGCATACCTGAAGATGAAAATGCCAGGGCCTAATGGGATCATATCCATCTCGGGTGACTACAAGCGAGCCATTCAGTGTGCCTCGGCGGGGTCTAATCTGGCCGAGTCTTTGGTGATCGCAGCTGAGAAAAAGAAGCTGCATCAAGTGGTGGCAATGGCGCAGTCAACACAGCTCGGCCTGTCCGGACTGATGAGCCCGGACTCAACTGCGGCGTTCGAGGTGCCCAAGGAGACCAAGAAGATCCCCATTGACCCGGAGCACCCAGAGCATATGGCCATCATTGGGACCGGGCTGGGCGAGAAATAGGAAGGCGAGCTCTGTCACTTCCTCCGTGAGAATCGGGATATCTTTGCATGGTCGGCTAAGGACCTGCCTGGTGTTCCGAGGGAGTTGGCAGAGCACTCTTTATTTGTTAGGCCAGGTGAAACCGGTGAGGCAACCGACCCGTCGTCTCTCAGACGACCGGAGACAAGTGGTGCTGGACGAGCTGGCTAAGTTGCTTGCAGCCGGGTTCATTATGGAGGTGCTGCATCCGGACTGGATATCCAATCCGGTCTTGGTGGAAAAGAAGAAAGACGAGCCAGCCGTGGTCAAGGTGTGGCGCATGTGCATTGACTTCACTAACCTCAACAAGGCGTGCCCGAAAGATCCATTTCCATTACCTCGGATTGATCAAGTGATCGATTCCACTGCTGGTTGTGAACTGTTGTCTTTTATTGATGCGTACTCTGGTTTTCACCAGATACCATTGAACCCAAAGGATCAAATAAAGACTGCTTTTATTACCCCGTATGGGGCGTATTGCTATCGTGTCATGTGTTTTGGTCTGAGAAATGCCGGGGCAACTTATCAGAGGTGTATGCAGAAATGCCTGCACTCTCAGATGGGCAAAAATGTGCAAGTGTATGTCGATGATATTGTCATCAAAACTAAGGAGAAACTACTCTCCTCGAGGATCTCGAGGAGACATTTGTGAATTTGAGAAAGTATCGGTTGAAGCTTAACCCGGACAAGTGCACCTTTGGTGTCCCGGCTGGAAAGTTGCTCGGATTCCTGGTGTCTAGCCGAGGTATCGAGGTTAACCCGGCCAAATCCGAGCTATTGAGAGCATGAAGTTACCGAAGTGTTTGAAAGATGTGCAGAAGTTCACAGGGTGCCTAGCCTCGTTGAGCCGATTTGTAGCTCGGCTAGGAGAAAAAGCCTTGCCTTTGTACCAGCTCATGAAGAAAAGTACCGGGTTTACATGGACCCCGCAGGCCGACGTGGCGTTCGGTGAGCTGAAAAAGATGTTGTCCACTGCCCCGGTGTTGGCGTCACCATTGCACAATGAGCCGATGTTACTTTACATTGCGGCCACAAACCGAGTTGTAAGTGTGGCAGTGGTGGTGGAGCGCGAAGAAGGTGGCAGGTCGGTGCAGAGACCGGTGTATTACTTGAGCGAGGTGATCTCTACCTCGAAGCAGAACTATCCTCACTACCAGAAGATGACGTATGGTGTCTACCTGGCGGTCAAGAAGTTGAAGCATTATTTCCAGGAGCATCCCATGACGGTGGTGTGCGAAGCTCCAATCTCGGAGATCATCGGGTGCAAAGATGCAACTGGCCGAGTTGCCAAATGGGCGATTGAGGTGTCTCCATATGCACCACATTATGAGAGAAGAGACGCAATTAAATCCCAGGCGTTGCCGGACTTCTTTTGTGATTGGGCCGAGATGCAGTATGAGCCACCCAGGCCGGACTATAATTATTGGAAAATGCATTTTGATGGGTCCAAGACAAAGATCGGGCTGGGGGCTGGAATAGTCCTCACCTCGCCAAAGCGAGATCAGCTGAAGTACGTGCTGCAGATTCATTTCTCAGCATCAAACAATGTGGCGGAGTATGAGGCCTTAATCCATGGCCTCAAGGTGGCAAAGGAGATCGGTATCCGGCGTGTAGAGTGCTTCGGCGATTCCGACCTGGTGGTGCAACAATCTTCTGGAACTTGGGATGCTCTGGATGCCAACATGGCGTTATATCGGTTCCATGTGCAAAAGATATCCGGGTTCTTTGAAGGGTGTGAGTACAGGCATATACCTCGGGCAGAAAATGATGCTGCCGACGTGTTGTCAAGCTCGGTTCATCGAAAGAGGCAGTACCACCAGGGGTAGCCCTGAATCACTTGAGAACTCCTTCAATCAAACCTTCTCCTGAATCCGAATCTATTTTCATCCCGGCGGAGCAAGAGCCCGGACCTGTTCCAATGGAGGTAGACGTCGGGTGCGTTTGGTCGGACCCGGGGACTGCGTGGCAGAGCTCGGGGACTGCGCACCGAACCTCGGGGACTGCTCATCAAGACTCGGGGACTGGTCGCAGGATGGTGGAGGAAATAATGGAGGAGATTATGGTGGCCGCCAATGGAGGTGGACGAGGAACTTTTTCCTTTGCACCCGGTGCCGGAGTGGGCGGAGCAAATCATGAAGTTCATAACGGAGGGAAGCATGCCAAGTGACACGACCGAGGCTAGGAGAATTCAAAGGAGGGCCAAGGCGTACACCATCATCAACAAGGAGCTCTATAAAAGAAGCGTAACCGAGGTGTTGCAACGGTGTGTCGAGCCAGCTGAAGGCAAGGAGATGCTTTTGGAGATCCACCAAGGAGAGTGTGGTCATCATTGCAGCACAAGAGCTCTGGTGGCCAAGGTGTTCAGGCATGGGTTCTATTGGCCCACTGCTCTTGCTGATGAGGCCATAGTCCGGAGATGTGAAGGATGCCAAAGGTTTGCCAAGCAAACGCATATGCCAGCCTCGGCGCTCAAAACAATTCCTATCACTTGGCCGTTTGCGGTATGGTGTTTGGATATGGTGGGAGAGTTCAAACCAGCCCGAGGTAACATGACGCACATATTGGTGATGGTGGACAATTCACCAAGTGGATCGAGGTGAAACCAATCCGGAAGTTGGATGGTCATTCAGCAGTGACTTTCTTGAAGGAGATTATTCTGCGATATGGCTACCCCCATAGCATTATCTCGGACAACGGCACAAACTTTGCTGTTGGAGAGTTCGCTCGGTTTTGCATGAACAAGGGAATCCGGCTGGACATAGCCTCGGTGGCACACCCGGAGTCTAATGGACAAGTGGAAAGATCAAATGCTCTAGTGTTGGCCGGCATCAAGGCTCGGCTCATTGAACCACTGCTGAAAACGCCGGGGTGTTGGATAGATGAGATACCAGCAGTACTGTGGGGTCTAAGGACCACGCCAAATCGATCAACTGGCTATACGCCATTTTTTATGGTCTATGGGGCAGAAGCTATGCTACCCACTGACATCGAGTATGATGCGCCCAGAGTGGCAATGTACACTGAGCCGAGGCAAAAGAGGCTCGGGAGGATGCAGTAGATCTGCTTGAGGAAGCAAGAGAGTTGGCCTCATCTCGGTCAGCAATATACCAACAAGGTCTCCGACGTTATCATAGCCGGAGTATCAACCCTCGTGTGTTTCACGAGGGAGATTTGGTGCTGAGGTTGGTGCAGCGCAAGAAAGGCCGGCACAAGTTGTCACCTCCATGGGAGGGACCGTTCATTGTGACCCGAGCTCTGCTCAATGATTCCTACTATCTAATAGATGCGCAGGAACCAAGGGAAGATGGGCTGGACAACCCCGGATCAGAGGTCAGGCGACCATGGAACGTAGCTCTACTCCGACCTTTCTACTCATGAAAGGCGCAATGTATGTACCTCGGTTAATCCTTAATAAAATGTCGGCACTCCGAGGTTGAAGCTCGGGGACTGCCTCGCTCTTGTGCTTGTGTTTTATTTCTGTTTGTCAGTTTCGTTCATATGCCGAACTATTTTGAACCTCGTCTCAAACTTCAAGTAATGTATGCTGTGTAACTAATCTTGTGACTCGACTGGCATCTGCCTAAATGGTAGTCAAGAGCAAAGATGAAAAAACGTGGGAGACATGAAAATGAACTCGGGGACTCGGTCCAAAAATATAGTTCGGCATGTGTCGTTTACTAACCCCTGTCTTTACCTTTCGTTTATGTCGGATGGTTTTGAAACACACTTCGAGATTTGCTAAGTACTGTATGCTATAAATAACAATCTTGTGACTCGACTGTCGAACGCCTAAATGGTAGACAAGAGCAAAGAATGCCAGATATAGTAAACACGAAAGTGAACTCGGGGACTCGTTCCAAAAGGGTTCGGCATAAGTTCTTAGAAAAGCTTGGTTCGGATAGCAAGTTAAAAGTAATGGTAGCAAAGCAAACTACTTAAGGTCTGTTACATCTGCACCCGGCATACCGGGGATTTAATGTTTTGCTTAAGATAAATTCAGGCCTCGGAACCAGAGACCTCGGTCGCAGAAGTGGTGACAGTGGGAGCCTCGGGCGCAGCAACCTCGGTCGCGGAAGCAACCTCGGTTGTGGGAGTTGTTGCCGGGGTGTCCGTCACGTCGGAGGAAATCACCTCGGTGGCTACAGCTTTGCCGGACTTGCCCTTGGAGTTCGGAGGTTCGTCGAAGCTGAAGTCATCATCAGAGCCTTCAGCCACCTCGGTTGTTTTGCCAGCCTTGCCCTTGGAGCTCTCTGGCTCTTCAAAGTCAATGTCCTCGCCTTCAGAACTTTCTTCACCAGACGCTGCTTCCTCGTCCGAGCTCTCTTCGTCCTCAGAGTAGAGGCGCCCGTCATCAAAGGTCGGGTGTTTGCGTAACTAGCAAAGCGGTCGGCTGCTGCTTGGCGTTTCGCAATGCCATCCGGGTGGAGTTCCAAGGAGAGCCCCTGCGCAGGGAGGTAAGTGTGGATCTCAACATCTCATACCAGACAGCACGAACACCAGGGCCTTGTCCGCTCCAGCCCGAGCTGACGAGCATCTCCACTCCCGAAGTCTAGCCTCGGCTCCTTTCAGCTTCGTGGCGAGCTCGTCGATGCAAGTGGGAGTCTTGACCTTGGGCCAGAGGGCACGGTGGACCTCGATGCGGCATCAACAAGTTTAGTTCCAATGGCTCGGAGCGGCCTGATCCGAGCATTAAGGGCGACAAGGTGGTCCTGGATGTCCCAGCTGTCGCTGAGAGTTTCTGTCTCAGCCCTCTTTGCCCGAGCTGCTTGAACTTCGCGGATAGCCTTGTCCTTGGAGTGCTCGAAGTTTTCTGAAGAGGACAAAAAGGCTGTCGCTGAAATAAGGCATACGGTGGCACGGGATGTAGGTCGGCAGAAAATAAGGAAAAGGTGAGAAGGAACTTACTGTCCATTTGATGATTAATCCGAGCGAGCTCGGACAACCAGCTTTTCGAGATAGCTCGGAGGGCGGTAAGTTCGGCTTCGGCCGAGGTGGCACGGCTCTCCAGGGTCTTGGCAAGATTTTGCTGCTGTTCGGCGGCCTGGTCCTTAACCTTCATAGCGTCCTCCGCAGCAGTCTTGGCTTCATTAGCCCGGTTCAGCTCTTGTTGCAGCCGAGCTATTTCATCCTCGGCTGTCTTCAACTTGGAGGCATAATCCTTGTCGCTCTGCTCCTTAGCGGATAGAAGAGTCCGGTGAGACTTCTTCAGCCTGTTGTGATCCAGCAGGAGGTTCTTGAAGACCTTTGTCCGAGCATTGTTGCATTCCTGAAAAAAGAGAGAGATCAGTTCGGATAAATCCGAGGTATTTCTAGCACCCGAGGCCCAATTGAGTCCCGGGGACTTGGCATTGGCCTCGGGGACTCAGCATGGGAGAAATGACAAGTTTTTGAGATTCAAGCCGAGCAATTTTAACTCGGTGGAGTGTCAATTGCTCAACCCGAATCTCGGGGACTGGGAATAGTGTATGTTTGTCATTTGATTTCAAAGGAAGAAAGAGAGCTGTGTAAAGAAACTTACCGAGGCCTTCTTGCTGCAATCAAGGACTGCAGTCTGCATGTTATAGATAGATTGGAGCACGGCGCTGGGTCCAACTTGATGCTCAGAGCTCGGGTTGGAGGAGACCTCGACAGTGTCAGCCGAGTTCCAGTCCATGTCATAGTGCTTCTCCGAGCCTAGGCTGTTCCCGCTCTTGGTCCGGAGTTGCCCGACCTCCCAGCTGCTGATGTCCGGCTGGGTAGTAGCAGCGAATAAAGCTCGGGAGGTGGCGACCTGAGAGCTCGAGGGCGCGGCCTTGGTCAAGGTGGACCTCGGCGCAGAAGCGGGAACATGCGGCACCAGTTGGGTGCTCGCAGTCAAGGGGCCTGATGACGGTGGCGGCATCGGAGTTTGCTGTGGCTGTTTGGGGGGCTCAACGTTTTGAGCTGAATCTTTCTGCTGCTGCTGGAGCTTTTGCTTCTGCAGTTGTTGTTGTTGTTTCTTCTTTTGCTGCTGTTGCTGCTGGTTGCGCGCAGCTTGAGACTTGGGGGACAGCCGAGGCTCCTGCACAGCTTTAACCGGAGTCTTGGCGCGGTCTGTTCCGCATCCTTCTGAGGAGGTGGAGGAGTCTGATCTCGGCGGGGAGCAGAGCTCGGCGGTGGAAGTTCGGCGGAGGAGACGCGCCGGGGAGGAAATGGTCTTCTCCGGGCTGGTGAGGTCAATGGACGGTCCTGGAGGAGAGGCTCTGGCGGGGCTGCCGAGGTTAACCTCGACCTCGGTTGTCTGGGCTTCAACCACTGGAGGCAGTGGTGAGTGTATCGAGCTATGGCTCTGTTTGACCTGCCGAGCCGGGCTAGACGAAAGAGAAAGATTAAGTTAGAGTGTAAAAAGCTTAACCTTGGAGCAGCGTGAGAAGTAAGGAGGAGCAAAGGTCACTTACGCATCTTCCTCCACGGGACCTCGTTTCTTGCGCCGCGCCGAGGTCTTCTTGGCACGCTTGGCTTTGGGCGCTGCAGTCTCCGAGGTCTTGGAAGCCTCGGCATCCGAGGTACCAGGTCCTGGGCGCTTCCGGGAAGCTGCAGACGCTGGATGAAAGTTCTTATATGTTGGAGGAGCATATGAAATGGGAATAACGTTGACAGGTTCCAGAATTTGGCAATCGTCATCGTCATCATCGTCGTCAGACCAGTCTCTGATGGAACTGGGAACTTGTTTCTTACCCGGGTTGGAGGAGCCAGTCTTTGGGGCGGACCTCGGAACGGCCTTAGGGATCGGAAGGTGATCCTCGTTGTCCGGGTCTTCAGTCTCTGAACCTTCCAGGGCGAGGCGGGCAGGAGCCCAGTTCGACGGCTCCGGGCCGTCCTCGATCAGCTGCCGGGCGAACCGCTGCAGGAGTGGCAAAAAAGAATTGAGTTAAGAAGCAACCGAGGTGTGCAAGACCGGAGCGTAAGCTCGGAAATTTAGTAAGGTACTCACTTGCTCCGGAAGATTTTCTCTGTTGTGAGGCTCCACGCCCCATGTCCACTCCTCGTCCATCTCAGTCTGGGCAACGGCTTTGACCCGGCGCCAAACTGAGGCCTTGGAGAGCGCCTTGCTGCTGATCCGGTAGGATCGAGTAGACCTTCCATATGGCAGATCTTATGGGCTCGTTGTTGAAGGGGGCTGACTCTTCGATCCACAAAAGTCCGGAGGATGTCATCGGAACCCCACCCTCTTTTCTTGAGATCCAGCATGTATTCATGGATCTCTTGAACCTCGGCGTAGGCGTCCTCCGGGTTGAAATCCCAATTGAGTTGTGCAGTGGGAGGGCCGAGCTGGAAGTCCGGGAGGTTGATGAGGTCGCAGTATCGGGGTTCCTCACATAGAAAAAGGATCGATTCCACTTCTTGCAGCTCTCCAGGCCTTTGATCCGTGGGAACTCGGAGCCCAGCCGGGGTGAGATAGCGGCCGCACCACAGGCAGTCATATCCTTGTTCACGACCTCCTTGTTGGGGATGCTCTGTTTCTTCAGCTGGAAGTACTTGGCCCAGCCCTCAACGCTCGGCCAGAGGCCGAGGTATCCTTCAGAGAAAGCTGCGTAGCACGACAGCTGTAGTATGGAGTTAGCTGGGAGGTGGTGCGGCTGCAAGCCGAAGAACTTCAGAAATTCTCGAAAGAACTTGCTGGCCGGAAGTCCGAATCCGCGCTCGAAGTGAGAGACAAACACCACTTTCTCGCCGGGGTTGGCGATCGGTTCGCCGTCCCCAGTGTGAAGCCGATACAGCAGTTCGGCTGGGATTCGATGAGTTTCTTTGAGCCATTTAATATCGTCGTCGGTGACGTCCGAGCCATCCCATCCACCTCTCTCGCTGGCAATTGCCGACATGTTGGCACTTTCCTGCAGAAAAGGGAGGTTCAACCGGGGTAAGTACCTCGGACAGTTCAAGGTTCCACCGGGGTAAGTACCTCGGACAGTTCAGGATAGCCGGGGTAAAATACCTCGGATCAGTAAAACAGCCGAGCTAAAGAGTTTTAGGCGGGAAACATGTTTCTACCATGGCGAGTGCTAGCAAAGATCTACCGATGAGCAAAAATGGAAATAAAATCAAGTTCATCCAGGGGCAAAACTGAAAGGGCAGTGCTACGGATGCATCTGGTACAAGTCTAGAGGAGATCTAAAAATGGCTAAGAGAGTGCAAAGATAGAGCATCGGGTTCCTCAAGTTCATCATATTCATCCAGATCCTCGAGTTCATCGAAGGATGAACCGGTTCATGGCTACGGCAACGGAGGGGAGATAAGGAACTCACCGGTGAGGTACTTGAGGATCGGGGAAAGATCGACGATGGAGGCGGCGCAAGGCGCGGTGCGCGTTCCCGGCGAGATTCTTCGAGACGGCGAGGTTGCAGCGGCGAATGCTCGACGGCGGCGATGGAGACAGAGGGCACGGTGCAGTGGGCGCGGAGCAATGGGCGATGGAGGAAGAAGATGGCGAAGTTACCCGTGGGGCCCTACTTATAGCCGCGTGCGGTAACTGCACGCATTAACTGCACCACTACCGCGCGGTTATCGGGAAGGCGCGGGATCGTGTGCGGGTGGGCGCACGGTTACGCGGTTTGTGGCCGCACGATCGGCCACATCGTGGGCCGCAGAGTGGCAACCGCCCACCCCGGATTTCCTGCGCTGGTCAGCGCGAGAATCGAGGGGTCGGGGGCGGTCAAGTACTTGAGTGCGCAGGTGCGCTGTTCGGTGGGTCCGGCTGACGAGGGCGGCGTGTGGTCAGAACCTGTCTTTCAGAGGTCCGGATTCCGAAGCCCGGGCAGAGATTCTTCGCCACGTGCCTCGGAAAATCTTGAGGCAAGATTGTGCTGAGTCAGATAGCTCGGAGAGTTCAGTTTGCATATCTACCTCGGATTGGATGGTGGTATGTGGGAAGTACCTCGGCGGAACTATGTTGGAGGTCGGTTTAGGAGGTGGTGTCTTGCTTGTTTTGAACCTGCTACGGCCCTCCGTCCGAGGTCGTAGGACCGCACCAGCTTCGGGGACTAATGTCGGGGGAGTATCCCCGGGTAGGGTCAAGGCTTGGCATAAGGTGGAGTTCGAAGTTGTGCCGAGGTACGGAAAGGGCCGACCTGTTTGGGCCTGGGAAGGTCCGAGCTTCATCTTGACCTGGAGAATACAGGCCGACCTATCTTGGCCCAGAGGGGTCCGAGGTATACTGTTGGCCAGGGCCGAGGTTCACTGTCCGAGCTATGTTCAGCCGACCTAACTACCTCAGTGCAGTGGTTTGTGTTGTGAGTGCAGGAGAAGCTGTGGGGAGGAAGTAAGATCCGACCTGGTAAAAGATATTAAGCGCAAGACCCGAGGTACGGAGCCCGTCACATCCGTGCCGAGCTAACCGAGGTGATGGGCTGTAGGTCGGGCAGGAGTCAATGCTCCTGTCACTTCCAGCCGGGTACAAGAGCGCCTGACACGGGAGCGTCTGTCAAGGAGCCTGGCAGAGGCGTGCTCCGGGTTCGGCGGGCCTGCACGTCTCTGACCGCTGACCACGCGGGATCTGGGAAAAGGCTACGAGGTAGCTCTGCCAGGCCACGTCCTGTCTCGGTCAGAGGGGACATGCTAGTTCTGCCGTTAGGCTACAGGAGATGGGCAAGCCACGTCTTGTCCCTGACCGAGGTACGGTGGTACGGTGGTGACCGTTGCAGAGGCATGGCAACAGTGTTCGGCGAGGGGCACAATGGTAACCCGGCTGGCCTATATAGTGGGCTTCACCCCCTCCTGCTAGAGAGACCCCCCCCCCCCCCGCGCTGGAACTAGTTGATCAAGAGAGAAAGAAAGAGAGAGAGGAAGCTCGGAACACCCCGGAAACACCTCGGATTCAGCCCGGAGTGCCTTCTTCCTCCCGTTTGGCTCCATCTTCTACCTCAAGTTCTCACCATTGTAGCATCATACAGCTCGAGGAGCAGCTTGTACTTGTCACTTTGAGCTATACACTGACTAGGATAGTGCTGCAGTAGGGGTGTTACCTCCACAAGAGGGCCCCGAAGCAGGGTACATCGTGGTGTGCTTTGTGTTCTTGCTTTCTTGGTTCTTCGTTCGTGTTCTTGCGTGTTCTTGCGTGTGCACTTCTTGAGTGCATAAACCCTCCCCGGATTCCCCCAACGACCATTCGGCCCCATCTTAGCCATACCTATGGCATCTGCCGTGATCCCACCACGACAGAATCTCACTAAACTTTCAACATGAAAAGTGTTTGAATTTGAATATTTAATTCAAAACCATTTTCTGTTTTATAAAATAATTATTCTAACTTGCCACGGTGAATTGCATCCCAGCGGGGATCCATCCGCTGCTCCGGAGTGAGCTCGAGGTAGTAGTGGTTTGTGATGGCCGCCCGCGCGCCAAACCTTGAGGGACAGGAGGGACCGGCACGCCTCCGGTGCTCAGCCTCCAACCGGCGGGGACGTCGTAGCCGGGCGGGCAGGGGTAGTTCGAGGCGCAAAGCGCCTCCGCCTCCGAGTAGGTTAGAGTGGGTACAGTGGAAGCCATGGGAGAGTGATGAGGTTGCAGATATGAGTTTAGATGTGCTATGCCAATGGAGGCCATGACTACATATATATAGTGAGAAATGGCGGGAAGACGGAGGCGGGAAGCGGTGGAAAGCGCGGGAAGAAATAAGGCGGGAAGAAACAGACCTTTAGTCCCTGTTCGAGCCACCAACCGGGACTAAAGGGGCTTATTTGTTCCCGCGCAATTTTACCAACCGGGACTAAAGGGAATCCCACCAATAAGGAAGAAGCACACGGATCGTGTGTTTCTTTCGAGCGCTTGTGAGCCGTTGGATCAGGGGTGTGTTTCTTTTGAGGGCTTGTGAGCCGTTGGATCCATAGTTTCTGCAGAGATTGTGTTGGTAAAACTGCAGCTGATTTGAAGCTTCTTGACAATACACATTCATTATTATTACACATGCTCCTTACATAAAGGTTTAATACATTTCATAGAATGCATTACATAAAAGGTTTAATACATTATTACACATCACCAACATCACCAACATTATTCTACATAAACGGACTTGCTGTCTCGGAGGCCGTAGGATTAGGAGGAACGGCGGGAGGAGCCAGCCCCGTTCGCGGCCGCCCGGTTCTCGCGCGCACGTTTGCGGCGGAGGGCAAGATCCATGGAGGATGAGTCTTTCACCGCCCAATCCAGCTCGGAAGCCTCCTTCGCCTTGAGCTGGCAGGCAGTTCTGGCTCGCTGTACACGGTCGTCGTGGACGGATTGGAAGGAGGCTTCAAGGGCCTCCTACATCTGCGGCCCACCGCGCTCTTCCCCATGGTCGCTCCAGTCGAAGTCGTCGTCGTCATCCTCCTCGTCGGGAGGGGCGGCGGCGACTGGTGGAGGTACGGCCGCGGATCCCCACGCCACCCCTGCGGCGTACGCATCCTCGTCGGGGTCAGGGACGTCGGACCACGCGCGCTCGTACGTCCTCCGCACCTGCTCCGGCACCGGAGCAGGAGGCCGGTAGCAGGGCATTCCTCTCCACGCCGGGCTCGTGGGCATACGGCGGGATAGGCTCCCGCGGTAGCGCCCAAGCGTGCTCTGCCGAGCACGCTCGACCTCGTCCAGAAGGCGCTGCGGCGGGCGTGGCGGATCCATCTCGTGGAGACGATGCGTTCGTGGCTAGGAATGGTGGATTAGGGTTTACCCCGTCGGCGACAATATATAAAGACCTCCAGGCACCGCTAGGGAGGACACGTGGCTAGGGCAGTGCTGGGGGAGGACACGTGGCTGACACGAGTCGTGATCGCAAAGCCCGACTTTAGTCCCGGTTGGTGTTACCAACCGGGACTAAAGAAGCACACGGATCGTGTATTTCTTTCAAGCGCTTGTGAGACGTTGGATCAGGGGTGTGTTTCTTTTGAGGGATTGTGAGCTGTTGGATCAGCACTATCACGACCACTTCGTGAGCCACATGACCTGGTTGGTGTTACCAACCGAGACTAAAGAAGCACACGGACCCTATATATAGCCCCCCTCCCGGACATGTTCAGCACTCAGTGTCTACTCATTGTAGTTCATTTTGGTATACGAAGCATTCGGATTCCCTGCATACGTCCGACGGTGCATTTGATATGCGGGCACTCACGAGCCACCGTCGGGCTGTATGCGGGGGAAACCGTATGTTTTGTTCTATCACTTGGAAATGCTAAAGATCTTGGAGAATGCAGAGATTGTGTTGGTAAAACTGCAGCTGATTGAATCTTCTTACACATGCTCCTTACATAAAGGTTTAATACATTCCATAGAATGCATTACATAAAAGGTTTAATACATTATTACACATCACCAACATCCCTATCTATTGTTTCTGTTTTCTTCTGAGCCGTAGCCATGGAGAATCTTCATCATTTAACAGGATGCTTCGGTCAGTTTTCACTGTGAAGGGCGGAATTTCATGAAACTTATTATAATCTTCTGACATGTCTGTCTTGTCATCTACTCCCACGATGTTTCTTTTCCCTGAAAGAACTATGTGGCGCTTTGGCTCATCGGACGATGTATTGTTTTGCTTATCTTTTCTTTTTTTCGGTTTGGTAGACATGTCCTTCACATAGAAAACCTGAGCCACATCATTGGCTAGGACGAATGGTTTGGTGTGGTTCCCAAGATTCTTGAGATCCACTGTTGTCATTCCGTATTGCGGGTCTACCTTTACCCTGCTAGCTATCAGGTTGACCCATTTGCACCGAAATAAAGGGACCTTAAAAGTAGGTCCATAGTCAAGTTCTCATATCTCCTCTATGTACCCATAATATGTGTTCTTCTGCCCATTGTCGTCTGTGGCATCAAAGCGAACACCACTGTTTTGGTTGGTGCTCTTTTTATCTTGGGCCTTTGTGTAAAATGTATTCCCATTTATCTCGTACCCTTGAAAAGTACATATAGTCGAAGATGGTGACCTGGCCAACAAGTACAGCTGATCTCCAACAATGGTGTTATTCATGAGATGTGTCTGCAACCAACTGCCGAAAGTCTTCTCGTGTTCCCCGTCACGGTTTTCAGAGCGTAGAATATTCTTGTGTCTCTCGATATACGGAGCCACCACGGTGGAATTGTGTAGAACTGTGTAGTGTGCTTGAGTGAAAGAATGCCCGTCCCTACATACCGTTGCTTTCCTTCCTAGTGTGCCTTTTCCAGTCTGCCTCCCCTCATACCGAGATTCAGGAACACCAATCGGCTTAAGGTCAGGAAGAAAGTCAACACAAAACTCAATGACCTCCTCTGTTCCATAGCCCTTGGAGATGCTTCCTTCTGGCCTAGCACGGTTACGAACATATTTCTTTAAGACTCCCATGAACCTCTCGAAGGGGAACATATTGTGTAGAAACACAGGACCGAGAATTCTAATCTCTTCGACTAGGTGAACTAGGAGGTGCGTCATAATATTGAAGAAGGATGGCGGGAACAACAACTCGAAGCTGACCAGACATTGGACCACATCAATTTGTAACCCTGATAGACTTTCTCGATCGATTACCTTCTGAGAAATTGCATTGAGGAATGCACATACCTTCACAATGGCCAGTCGAACATTTTCCGCTAGAATTCCCCTCAATGCAACCGGAAGCAATTGCGTCATAAGCACGTGGCAGTCATGAGACTTTAGGTTTTGGAATTTTTTCTCTTTCATATTTACTATTCCTTTATATTCGACGAGAAGCCAGACGGAAGCTTGATACTGAAAAGGACTTCAAAAAAGATTTCCTTCTCTTCCTTGGTAAGAGCGTAGCTGGCAGGCCCTTGAAACTGCCCTGGATGCATGCCGTCTCGTCCTTTATGACGTTCCTGGTCCTCCCGTGCTTCTGGTGTATCTTTTGACTTCCCATACAAGCCCAGGAAGCCTAGAATATTCACGCAAAGATTCTTCGTCAGGTGCATCACGTCGATTCCGGAGCGGACCTCATGGACTTCCTAATAAGGTAGCTCCCAAAATATAGATTTCTTCTTCCACATGGGTGCACGCTTATCAGCGCCGTTCGGAACAGGTTGGCTGCCAGGTCCCTTTCCAAAGATTACTTTTAAATCCTTGACCATACCAAATACTTCAGCACCAGTACGGGTGACAGTCTTCGTCCGGGTTTCTGCCTTGCCATTGAAATGCTTGCCTTTTTGCCTTAAGGGATGCTTCTGCGGAAGAAAACGACGATTGTACGGGTACACATTCTTCCTACATTTGTCCAGATATATACTTTCTGTCTGATCCAAACAGTGCGTGCATGCATTGTATCCCTTGTTCGTCTGTCCTGAAATGTTACTAAGAGCAGGCCAATAATTTATGGTTACGAAAAGCAACGCTCGTAGGTCAAATGTCTCCTGTTTGTGCTCATCCCACACACTTACACCTGGTTTGGCTCACAACTGCAAAAGTTCATCGACTAATGGCCTTAGGTACACATCAATGTCGTTGCCGGGTTGCTTCGGGCCTTGATGAGCACTGGCATCATAATGAACTTCCGCTTCATGCACAACCAAGGAGGAAGGTTGTAGATACATAGAGTCACTCCCCAAAAGGATTCATGGCATCTGTACATAGACCAAACCATAAGTTCCTTGCGTCACCCTGCAAAGTCCCCGAACTCTCTCTCGATTTTTCTCCACTGCCGACCATCAGCGGGGTGCCTCAACTTGTCGTCTTTCTTACGGTCTTCCATGTGCCATCGTAACAACTTGGCATGCTCTTTGTTTCTGAACAGACGTTTCAACCGTGGTATTATAGGAGCATACCACATCACCTTGGCAGGAACCCTCTTCCTGGGTGGCTCGCCCTCAATATCACCTGGGTCATCTTTTCTGATCTTATACCGCAATGCAGTGCATACCGGGCATTTATCCATATTCTCGTACTTCTCACCGCGGTAGAGGATGCAGTCATTAGGGCATGCATGTATCTTCTGCACGTCTAATCCTAGAGGGCAGACAAGCTTCTTTGCTTCATACGTGCTGGCGGGCAATTCGTTCTTTCTTGGAAGCATCTTCTTCATTAGTACCAGCAACTTTTCAAATGACGAGTCAGTCACACTAGTCTCTGCCTTCCACTTCAGCAATTCCAGTGTGCTACCTAGCTTCTTCTGGCCATCTTCACAAGTTGGGTACAACAATTTGTTGTGGTCCTGTAACATCTGCTCGAACTGCAACCTCTCCTTTTCTGTATCGCAGTCTCGCCTTGCATCAGAAATGACCTGACCAAGATCATCAACGGGCACATCTGGTGCCCGTTCTTCGCCCTGACCTTCTTCTTCATTTTCTTCCATTGCGGTATCAGCGTATTCAGGGAACATAGATCGGTAGTTGTCATCATCGTTCTCTTCTTCATCGCCGTCTTCCATCATAACCCCTCTTTTCCGTGTTTGGTCCAAACAGTATAGCCGGGCATGAAACCGGACCGAAGCAGGTGGCTCTGAATGACTCTTGAGTTAGTGTGATCCTTCACATTCCGACATTCAACACATGGACAAAACATAAAGCCACCCCCATGCTTGTTCGCCTCGGCCGCATCGCGAAAAGAATGCACGCCTGCTCTGTAAGCGGCTGTGCGTAGGTCACCGTACATCCATGGATGGCTCATCTGCATCATACAACTATATATCAAACGCAATAACGATGCTAAAATTAGTACCGCACGGTGACCGACTAGAAAATAGTTGCTAACCTTTTAGGATAAGTGTGGCTCTGGCACCTCATATCATGTTTGTATTGTGTGAACTCAAATGGCATCACTCTAACAGGCATTTCATCGAACACCTTGAGTGCATATGAAGGAGAAAAAAAATAGCACTAGCCCACACCCCACCTCCACCAGGAAAAAAACAAAGAGTGAGTGGAGAGGGTGCTGCCATATATATAGGGGTGCCAACCCTTTTTTCCCGGTTTGAGATACAAACCGGGACTAAAGGGGGGACCTGGCCGCTGCGGGCCGTGGACCCCTTTAGTCCCGGTTTGTATCTCAAACCGGGACACAAAAGGGTGCTCACGGGCCGGGGCAAAAGGGGGGAGGGGCGCCTGGGCTATTTCGGGCGACGTGGCCTGGCCTTTGTCGCGGTTTGTAAGTGGGCCGGGACAAAAGGGGTTGGACGAAAGGCCCTGTCTCTACTAGTGTATACGGAAAAGTTCAAGTTAGATAAAGATACTCTTCTCACCCTTGTGGACTGGGTGCTTACAACCGTATTGTTCCTAGTAATAGGAAGGCATGTATTCCTGCACTTGATACTAAGAAGCTATGACGAATATTCCTATGAAAAAAGAAATTCGTAGCTATCGCATCTAGCTCAATTAATGCATACTCGGCAAAGGAGAATTTATTCTTCACGACTGACTTCCCTAAAGTATATAAAGTTTAACTTTGCGTATGGTTGTATTCTATGACCACACCACGCACCCAAGGTAAATATTGCTGTAACAAAGTGTGATAGCCTTTAATTTGGAGTTGTTCTTGTGTGCCACATGCATTTGATACAAAGAAGCCATGTAATATTCTTATAAATTGACATTTAATTTGATGGAATAACCAAATAGGTGATCCGCTATGTACAATATCATTTTGCCAATTTTGAAATTCATGGTTGTTTTAGTAGCCGGGTCGAACAAATAATTCATTTATGTTCTTGGATAGTTGATGGTAAAATCTTGGCTGATAGCCCCACTCTTTAAGTTGTATAAACATAAGTCCCAAGACAATCAACGCCGCCGATAGTCCCACCGTGTCCTTGGGTAATTTTTTTCTTTTGTTTTGTCCAAGTCATCATTCCATTATGACATCCGATTTGTTCTACATTGTCCCCTTAAATTTTGGGTCGTGCTGAGCGTCCCCCGGGGGATTTGGGGCAAAAATCCCCCGGGTCCAACGCTTGACACGTGTCCCCAACCTTCCAGCCACGGTAGCAGCCCGCGAATCTCGCCTAACTGAAATTAGACGCGCAAAATTCCTCATCGCCATCCCACCCACGCCACACCAGTGCACCTGCCCTCGCGCGAAGCAGTGCTGGGCGTCGGGCGCAGCTCCGCCGTGAAGCCGGCGGCGATGAGCAGGTTGTAGCGGAGGCCTCCTCGCCGGAGAAAACGTTGGTCCAGGGCCACATCATCAACGACCCCCTTTGCAGCAACAGGTGAACCTTGGCATCGCCGTCGTCGTGTGGCAGCACCGCTGATACCCAACTAATGCATCCCAACTCCGGCCATCGATCGGTGGCGCCGCCATGGACGGCTTGAATAACCCTAGAAAAATTCTACTACAAACCTGATGGGGATTTGCATCCGAAGGAGAAAAAAATTGCTACAAAAATCTAAGGATTTGCTACAACAGATGTACGGATTTGCATAAACAATGAAAACAAATTGCTACAAAAGTTTCAAAAATTTGCACCACGTCAAGAAAACATGTATCAAAAAAGAAACTTGCTACAATTGCTCTGTGCATTTGCATCAAAACAGGAAGAATTATGCTGCAAAGCTTTGAATAATTTGCACCACATCAAAGGAAAAAAGGACACAAAATCATCGAAAATAATTGCTCCCGCAGCACCGCCGTCGACCTACCGGAGCACCGCCGCCGACCTACGGGAGCACTGCTGCCCCCCATGGTAGCTTCGCCGCTGACGGGCGGTAGCAGCGCCGCCCCCATGGCAGCGCCGCCCTCGAGCGCAGGCAGCGCCGCAGCACATGGTGGCAGCACTGCCGCGCGCCGTCGGTAGCAGCGTCGGCTCCCCCTGGTAGCTTGAGTGTCCCCTGTCCCCTGATGCCATCCGCCGGAAGCTCGTCCTCCTCGAACTCGACCTCGATGGCCTCGACGTCGCCCCGTCGTTGTAGGTGAAGATGGTGGGGGCGGATATGCGGAGGCGGTCATGCGGTGGGCGGCGGAGAACGCCGTGGCCGGGTGGCGGCACGCGACGACAGCAGTGCATGGGTCGGTGTGTGTGAGCTTTCCGTCCTTCACCATGGCTGCGGATGGGCAAGACACAGCAGTGCGGTGCGTCAGTGCGTGGCTGGGAAGGATAAGGTGCGGTTGCTGTGGGGCCCGATGGACGCGTGTCGCTCGCAGGAGGCAGAGGACGTGAGCGACGCATCCCCCGGGAAACGTAGTGTTTCCTTAAATTTTCGTACCAGTGCACATCGCTATCAGACACCAAAATTGGGGAGAAGTGGCCCCCTTCCTCTATAAATAGCCGGGCTTCCATGAACTATGAGTCCATCGAAGTTGGAGAGATACATCAGACTGAGACAAGCATACTTGCTAAGTTGGGTTTTAGTTGAAGTAGCTCGGCCGGGAATGGCGGTAAGGCACCTACTAGCTAGCTACTAGTACTATATTATATGTGTATAACAACAGAACATAGGTATAGTAGGCTGTCAAACGCCGCATGTATATAGATACATGTACGAGGCAAACAATCAACTAATTTGACAGGAAGGTGTTGACAACTTAATTTGTGATGTAGCGTGGGTCGGCCATTGATGCATGTAAAATACATACATGAACTTTGCATTATTTTACTTATATTCCAGTCATATTTTGCATCATATAAGGGTTATATCACTGTTTTATAATGATTTTGAGAATATTTGATATGTTTCCTATTTTTTATGGAATTAACCCTGCGTAGGCAGAAAACCCTATTTCTATATTTTAATGTTTCAGGGACCCGAACGACGTCCAAATGACCTGGAAATTTACGAGCATCAGTTTTTGGAAGGAACAAAGCGTGGGAGCGAAGGAAGCAAACAAGCGGATGCCCGAGGGCCCAGATGAGTGGGCCCACGCGGTCCATGTACCTGGCCGCGTGGGACACCCCCTTTTGGCCCTCGGAGCTCCGTTGTCGTCGATCTTTCCTCCACCGACTCCGTTTTGACCTAAAACCTCCTATAAAAATAGTCCCCCGACGTTCTCTGGAAGGAGCGCCGCAGAAACACAGAAACACCGAAACAGAGATCTGGAATTGCAGATTGGAGGTGGAAAACTCCGGCGGGGCGCTGCCGGCGTGGTCTCCATCTTCTCCAACGACTTCTCCACCGTCTCCATGATGAAGAGGGAGTAGTCCACCTCTGGACTATGGGTTTGTGGAAGTAACTTATGTATCTCTCTCTCTCGAGCTTCACTGATTAGTACCGTATGAGCTGCTGAACATGATTACGGTCATCTATGTAATACCTTTGTGGTGGATGTTTTTATGAGTTAATATATGTTTGAGATTGCAATGGTTTTGTTTCAGTTATGAAAGTAGATGCATATTATGTACCCCGTTCTTATTTACTTGTCATGATCAAGCATGTTTATGAGAGCGTGTGAGGGGGAACGTGTGCATTAGTTGGAGTAACGGGGGTGGCTAGTGCAGTGAACGTGAGAGAAAGTTCTGCGATCCACTTGGGTATCTCTACCTTACTTTGTTGCCTCACTAGGGATAAAAAGAAATACCATGCTACCGGAGATGTGGGTGTGACCATTGCCACTACTCCATGACTAGATCTAGCATGTTCTTATTTTAACTTCATGTCATGATACTTATTGCTATACTCTGAGTTATCTAAATTACTGAGGTGATATGATTTAGTTCGCATCTTGGTGGAGTATAAGAGAGACTAATAACCAAAAGGTCTCTATGTTAGGACGTGATGCCCATATAATTATAACTTGTCATTAAACTGTTGTGTTGCAATCTCATATGTCAACTCTAGTGTTCCATTGTCTACCACTTTATTAAAGAGAGAGTGCATTTGTGAAACCATGAACCCCGGTCCATTTTTAATCATAAGAAACACCTTTCCAACCACTTTTACCACTTTACCATTTTCTGCCATTATAAAATCCAAAAATACAAAAACACTTTTCCATCTTGCATTCATCATATAAAACCCAAAAAAATATCATTTATCATTGCTACCACCAACATTGCATATTTATTTCTTGTTTGCATTGCATATTATCTTGATAGCATTCTCACACCTTGTGCTTAACAACCACTAGGTGAGGTTGAGGACCAAAACATTTACTTTGTTTTGTAGGTAACCAAAAGAAGGATAGGAAAGATAAATCTTCACTACTGATTCCCCGAGAGTTCGATATTAAACCCTCGAGTCACCCCTCGTGGGGAAAACACGTCTTCCACTTACTACACACTCTGCACTTGGAGTCTCAACCTAACCCATTTACTTTTCACGCAGGTAACTACGTGAAGGGCCATCAAGACTGTTTTCTGGCGCCGTTGCCGGGGAATCATTGCTGAAAGGTTTATCCAAGGATATCAAACCAAGTCAACTTCATCACCAACTTGTGCTAACACCTAAGCTTGGGGAGGTTGCACCTACGTGAGCATCATCTTATCCATCTTTACCTTCAAAGCAATTTATCTTGTTTTGTCATTGTCTTGCATTTGTTATTTCGGTTTGCATATTTATTTTCAGTTTTGCATAAAAATTAAAAAACCCAAAAAACTAGTGTGTTTTTAATATGTGTATTAAAAATGGAGAAACTTTCTGGAATGTCTATGGGTAATGATTATTTTAAAAAGTATGACGCCTACTCTGAATATCAATCAACCAAAGAGGGAAATAGAGTGGGTAAATTGCTTAAAGCTCTTCACAAAATAGCTAATCAGTTTTGTGAGTTACATGGTATAACTTGTTGCAATAGAAGAGTTGTTAAACATTCCCACTATCAATGCAAGTATAATAGTGATCCTATAATTGCTTGTTATCGTGAAGATGAATGTTTATGCCCTGATATAGAACAAGTTGAGAAATATATTGCTTATGTTGGAGCCCATGAGATAGACTCTCTTCTTGATAAATTTCTTGCAACCAGTCATGTAGCTCGTGAAATGAAAGGGCAAGTTTCTATTATTCTCCAAATTTGCAAAAAAGAATTTAGTGATAATGTTTATGTTAAAGAAAGAATTCTTGCTGCCACGGAAAGCACTAACATTTTGCAGGAAGAGGAGGATAAGAACCTAAGCTTGGGGATGCCCGTGCAACCCCAAGAGGATGATGAAAACATAAGCTTGGAAGAGGAAGAATGTGAAGAGGAGATTGAAATGGATATGTTCCAACCTAAGCTTGGGGAAGAGTTGGATCTCCCAACTTCACCATCAACATTTGATAGTAGCACTCAAACTCAAAAATCTTTTGTTATTTATGAGAACCCATGTTATGATGAGTGTCAAACTGAAAATTCTATGGTCCTATATGATAACCCATGCTATTATGATGAAACTAATAATGCTCCTTTACTTTTTAATGATGCTACTAGTGAACTTATTGATGATAATGAGGAGTGTTGCTTAAATATGCTATATGATAATGCTTTAGATGATGGTCCTATGCTTATTGATAATCCTCATGTTTAGTTGTTACAAATTTATGTGAGGATAAAAATGATATACTTGCTGTTTGTGATGGTACTCTTACTCATGAGAGTCCTACTTTGTTCTTAAATTCTCCTATTACACCATAGAGGAGAAATTTGCTTATGTTGAGAAATACTTATGTGGTTTGCAATTATCTTTAGTTCCAAATATTTGTTGCAACCATGATATTAAACTTGATATTGATCTTAATAACTATTTTGAAAGAGGGAAGCATGCTAATGAATTCCAAAATAAATTTAATGATCCTCTTTATGTGCCTAAATTATCTAAGTTGAATGATTCTTGTGGTTATATGGTTGAATTTATTTCTACTACTTGCAACTATTATGAAAGAGGAGGTGATAAGAACCCTCTTTATGTTACTAATAATATATGCTGCAAGTAAATATTGTTAATATGCATTGGAAATTTCTATTTATGTGATTCATTCATATACAAAATGCCAATGCATAGAAAGAAAGTTAGACTTCGTTGTTATTACTTTTGTGTTTTGTTTTTCTCTCAACTAGGGTTCAACTTGACTATTATTTTGATTGGTTTGAGAACACCATGGGATCCTGGTATTATGCATGAACACTTCCAAGGAAGAGGGACACACCAAAGTTCAAGCTCCCTCATGAGCTTCGTCCACAATAAACATCAAGTAAGAAGCCTAGCTATATGGCTATAAAGAAAGCGCTTTACGGGAGGCAACCCGGTTGTTTTTATTTTTGATTTTCTTTGTGTCCTCTTGCTGTAACAAGAGACTTAGTGTTTAGTTTAGTTTCTGGAATTTTTAATAAAGTGCCAAGTTTTACTCATTTTGGTTGAAAAAGTTGCTTATAGCGTTCGGAGATTTTATTCCTGCACGAATCTGTGCACGGTATGATTTTTAATTCTTATTCTGTAACTCCGAATGAGCTCATATTTAAACTGTAGTGCAACTTTTCATCCTCTGTATGCATGAATTTTTCGGAATTTTCCGACAAAGTTAAGTAGGGTAAAAAAATACGTTTAGCTGCTGCTGTTTTCTGGACAGATTCTGTCCCATTTTGTTTGATGCATGCTTAGAACTTTTAACTTGAATTTTTTATCCAATTGAGTTTATGAGTAGGCATACAACATTATACACTTTCTGGACATTCATATGAATTTTTGTTCAAGGATTATATGCAGCAAGAAATCTATTTGTTTATCACTACTAATGCACCCCACAGAAAAAGAAATGGGAGAAACGGTGTTTTGAAGTTTTTTCACAGGGATTAGAGGAGATGCACCAAGAGCTATCCAAGGATGGTGAAGACCATAAGCTTGGGGATGTGAAGACAACCCCACTGGACCTACACACTCTCGGTTTGCACACGTCTAACTTCTGTTTTTCGATCGAAACACTTTATCGCATAAACTTGGAGCGTCTTTTTGTTTGTTTAGGTTGATTTTTATTTTGTGAGACCACCACACTATCATTTATATATGAGAGAGCTACTGGAAATTTGGGTTGAATTATGTTGGATGCTATTATAGATTGGGAAAAGGGATGTTGAGTTGATTTTAAAAGATACATATATTGCATGATTCATGAGCTTGTTAATGAGTAATAATTTGCAAGTATTTTATCAAGAGCTATCTTTTATTCATGTTTTGATGCTGAATGTTATTTTACCTTGTTTAACATGGATTAGTTAGTTCTATGGACACTCATGCATGCATTTAGATGGTCAACTTTCTCCCTCTTGCTAGCCCAAAAATTCCAACAAGCAAAAACTTGTTTCCAACACCTTCAACCAAAGTTTTTCCAGTGAGTCCACCATATCTACCTATTAGCTTTATGCTATTCCGAGTATGTTTATCATGATATTTGTTATCTATACCTCTGAATGAAAATGCTTATGTTGTTGATTGTTGTGGGAAAAGTTGGTTATAGAGCTCTCTCGAACTTGATGCACACTTTACTTTCATTGCATAAATAAAACATGACCCATTGTGATTAAAATTATGATGTTGTGGCTTGACAAATGTCTTTGGTTGAGAGTTAGCTCATATGTGCTGTCACATGGCAAGCTTTCAACATGCACTTCATTCATTTAGTTGATATCATGTACTTTTGTTTATGGATGCTTACCATGGGTGAAATAAATGTGGAAATGAAGTGAGTTTAAATGAGTTTGTATAAATGGTTAGAGAGACGCCTGGGCCGCTAATCTAAGCCATGCATCATTCATGGTGGAAATTTACTTACATGCTATGGTGAACCTTCTGTGATACACCTTACAATAAAAAGCTATCCAATGGTAAATAAAAAGGGTGTTGAGATTGTTCATTGTGTTTGTTTGTCTTGTCATTTTGATATGGGCTTGTTCCATATCCTGGGACAAGAGGTACCCCAGTTGACGCTCTTAATGATACTATTATTACTTACAATGATATTTAACTTGAACTTGCTTTGTTTTCCAAGTTGAGTAACACATGGAGTAGGTACTTGTATTCAAGGGGCATGAGACTTTCAACCTGTACTTTGTCAAGCACACTACTCGTATTTGCTTTCACTTTAAACTTAATCATTCAAGATGCTATGATAGGGGAATGAGAGCTTGACACCAAGGATTACCATATTACAATCATTGACTTAAGTAGAGAAGTTCAGAAGTTAGATGAAACTTATTCATGCTTTACCTCTACTCATATATATATCTTTCCAAAGTGTCCACCTTTTATATTCAGATTTTCATCAATACTCTATGACCATTATAGGATGTTCTTACTTATTATTATGCATACATGTGGTCCATAGTACTTTTCTTTATGTTACACTTTGTGAATTATCATTGAACATCCTTGCATTGAATACTTGATATCACTTCATAAACTATCTTGCATATTGCTACTCCTTTTAAGAATGAATCATTTGACTCTATGTAGCAATAGTAATCATCTTTGATATCCATTGATAGTATTAAATTGCAAAGTCCATGTTAGTTTTATCACCTTCATACTCGAGGACGAGTATAGGTTAAGCTTGGGGATGTTGATGCATGTAAAATGCATACATGAACTTTGCATTATTTTACTTATATTCCAGTCATATTTGCATCATATAAGGGTTATATCACTGTTTTATAATGATTTTGGGAATATTTGATATGTTTCCTATTTTTTATGGAATTAACCCTGCGCAGGCAGAAAACCCTATTTCTATATTTTAATGTTTCAGGGACCCAAACGACGTCCAAATGACCTGGAAATTTACGAGCATCAGTTTTTGGAAGGAACAAAGCGTGGGAGCGAAGGAAGCAAACAAGCGGAGGCCCGAGGGCCAGATGAGTGGGCCCACGCGGCCCATGTACCTGGCCGCGTGGGACCCCCCTTTTGGCCTCGGAGCTCCGTTGCCGTCGATCTTTCCTCCACCGACTCCGTTTTGACCTAAAACCCCTATAAAAATAGTCCCCCGACGTTCTCTGGAAGGAGCGCCGCAGAAACACAGAAACACCGAAACAGAGACCTGGAGTTGCAGATTGGAGGGGGAAAACTCCGGCGGGGCGCTGCCGGCGTGGTCTCCATCTTCTCCAACGACTTCTCCACCGTCTCCATGATGAAGAGGGAGTAGTCCACCTCTGGACTATGGGTTTGTGGAAGTAACTTATGTATCTCTCTCTCTCGAGCTTCACTAATTAGTACCGTATGAGCTGCTGAACATGATTACGGTCATCTATGTAATACCTTTGTGGTGGATTTTTTTATGAGTTAATATATGTTTGAGATTGCAATGGTTTTGTTTCAGTTATGAAAGTAGATGCATATTATGTACCCCGTTCTTATTTACTTGTCATGATCAAGCATATTTTTGAGAGCGTGTGAGGGGGAACGTGTGCATTAGTTGGAGTAACGGGGGGTGGCTAGTGCAGTGAACGTGAGAGAAAGTTCTGCGATCCACTTGGGTATCTCTACCTTACTTTGTTGCCTCACTAGGGATAAAAAGAAATTCCATGCTACCGGAGATGTGGGTGTGACCATTGCCACTAGTACATGACTAGATCTAGCATGTTCTTATTTATTTCTTGTTTGCATTGCATATTATCTTGATAGCATTCTCACACCTTGTGCTTGACAACCACTAGGTGAGGTTGAGAACCAAAACATTTACTTTGTTTTGTAGGTAACCAAAAGAAGGATAGGAAAGATAAATCTTCACTACTGATTCCCCGAGAGTTCGATATTAAACCCTCGAGTCACCCCTCGTGGGGAAAACACGTCTTCCACTTACTACACACTCTGCACTTGGAGTCTCAACCTAACCCATTTACTTTTCACGCAGGTAACTACGTGAAGGGCCATCAGCCATCATGAAGGTTGGGCCATGGGGAGCAAAAAGGGGCACATCTAAGGACATCAGCAGCAGCAATCCCGCACGCCTCAAGAGCATCACTGTTAGCCACAACAGCGTCCCTAGAGGCCGTATCTACGCCTTCTCCTTCGTGTACGTCGATCAGAAGGGGACGCCCATCTCCATCGGCCCGTGGGCTCCAGTGCCTGCGGCTGCGCAGGATTGGAGGAGAAGGTGAGTGTAGATTATTCACTCGTAACTCCATCAATGTTTTTAATTTCGGAAAAAGAAATATATTTTGGGTCACGCCCAAACTTGGGTCAACGGAAAAAAAATATGTTTTTCCTTGATCTCCATAGTCATCCCAAAATTGCACTTTGGTGCATGCAGATCGACATACTGACGGGCGATTACGTGAACCACCTCAGTGGCACCACGGACAGCGAGGGCGTGACCTCGCTCAACATAGTCACCAGCAAGGGGTCGGAGTACCAGTTCGGTTGCCCGTCGGGAAGCACGTTCAGCGTGCCTCTGAACGAGATCAATGGCGGCGAGGTGATCAGCTTCTTCGGCATCTCCGGCGCCAACAGCCTCGCTGCACTCGGCGTGTACGTGACAGGGGAAAAGCAGGTCGTGAAGATGGGTGCATGGGGTAAGCCCCAGGGCCGAACCACGGACATCAACCTGAAGAACCTGCCAAGGCACCTGCTGAGCGTCACCATCTATAACTCCGACCGTGTCAATGGCTTCTCCTTCGTGTACCTCGACCAGAATGGGCAGACCATCGACGTCCCCACCTGTGGCTCACCTGGGGAAAAGCAGGTCGTGAAGATGAGTGCTGGTGGTGCAGTTTAATATGGCGCAGGGAGAGTTCGTGAACTGCGTCAGTGGCACCACGGACGACTACGGCGTGACCTCGCTCACCTTCTCCACCACTAAGGGAGGGCAGTATGGGCCGTACGGTAGCCCTGATGAGTCGACCAACCGGTTCAGCGTGCACTAGTGGGAAAACCCTTATAGATAGGTTGCATTCTGTGGCGCACCCTTAATTGCACCGGGGGGCGGGTGCGCCACAGAAAGTTATCCGGGGGGCGGGTTAAAATTTGAAAAAAATAATTCTGTGGCGCACCTGGCACGTGCGCCACAGAAAGTTGACATTCTGTGGCGCACCACATTCTGTGGCGCACCCCCCCCCCCCCGTGGATCGCCTTTTTTGTCTTGCAGGAAGTAAAAGAAAATGATAAAAAATTCAATAAATAAAATCCTTTGACATGTAGTTAGGTATGAGTGTCTAATAGGTATAGAAATTTTGAAATATGAATTTTGACCTTTTCTGCAACAAACAGGAAAAAAAACTTGTAACGGCCATAACTTTTGCATACGACGTCGAAATAACGCAAATAATATGTCAAAAATATCGAGCGAAAAATCCAAGTTCGAATCCAAAAGAAAAAAAAGTTATTTCAAACAGACGATTTTTCGCAGCAAAACCAAAAAATTCAAAAATTCCAAAAAAGACACACAAATGTATAACAAAGAAGATTGTTGACTTTTCTTGACTTTTTTTTTATTTTTTTTGGATTTTTAGAATTTTTAGATTTTTTTTGAATTTGTTGGATTTTTTGGATTTTTTGAATTTTTTTGGATCTTTTGAAACTTTGAATCTCCTTTTGAAAGTTTAGAAGTTTTTGAAAAATCTGAAATTTAAAAACACATAACATATACATAACATATACACATAGAAGACTTAAGAGGATTCATATGATATATATATCAATAAGAACTTGAGTAGCACAAGGGTAGGTGAAGTGGGTGGAACTTAGAAGTTAAGCGTGCTAGGTTGGAGCAATTTGAGGATGGGTGACCTAGCGGGAAGGTATCAGTTCAAAAAATTCAAAAAATCTGAAAATAATTCCAATAATTAGGATTTTTCATATTATTTCATATTTTGATTTTTCTGATTTTTTTTGAAACTTTTTATTTATTTTTTGCAGTTTCTGAATTTTTTGAATTTTTTCAGAATTCTGTGGCGCACCAGCCAGGTGCGCCACAGAAATGTGGATTTCTGTGGCGCACCAGGCCAGGTGCGCCACAGAAAGTGGATTTCTGTGGCGCACGCCCATGGTGCGCCACAGAAAAAAAAATTAGTGGCGAGGATTCCGTGGCGCACCCAGCAATTCTGGGGTGCGCCACAGAATCCTAATTTGGTGCGCCACTGATAGCCGTTTTCCTACTAGTGGTGCCGCTGCAGCAGGGCACCGACGCCGCACTCAACTTCTTCGGCCGCTCCGCCGGCAACTACATCGCCGCCTTCGGCACCTACGTCGGCGCGCGCACTGGCTGAATCACCATCGACCAACAATCCCATCCTCCATGGATTATAGTATGTGTGTGATGAATAAGCAGGACGGGATCCGATAACACATATATATATATAACTCAGCTAAAATGAAACTGGTTTCAGTTTAAGCTAAAGGGAAACTTTCTGAACTGTCTCGATAATGCAAGTGAACTTTCTGGCGCAACACATGTGAACCTTCAGACGGAACATAAACTGAACATTTTTTTGAACAAAGTGAACTTTTTTCCTGAACTTTTTTCTGAACGAGGTGAACTTTTTTCTGAACAGCATATGAACTTTTTTTCTGAACGAAGTGAACTTTTTATCTGAAACTTTTTTCTGAGCGATGTGAACTTTTTTTCTGAATTTGTTTCTTAACAAGGTGAACTTTTTTCTGAACTACACATATGAACTTTCTTATCAACGGAGTGAACCTTTTTTCTGAAACTTTTTTTTTGAACGAAGTGAATTTTTTCCTGAACTTTTTTTTGAACGAAGTGAACTTTATTTTAAATGCACCTGCACTTTTTTTCTAATAGAAGTGAACTTTTTTTAAATGGACATAGCAGAGGTGAAAAAAATACAGTTCAGATCGGGGTATTTCCATCGGTGTACAGAGTGCACGAACTGAATGAACCACACAGCACACAAGAGAAATGAATTGAACTGTAGTCTCATCCTTGCTCATCTCGTCCGTTGCCAAGCCAAAAAAAATACAGTTCAGACCTGCTCCCATTGCAGTTCAGAGCAGCCCACATGGCTGTGACGTGCGGGAGAAAGAAGACGCCATGAGGTTCACGAACAGTCATAGTCGAGGAAGGATGCAGGACCCGACGACGCTGGCCCGTCGAGAGGATGAAGACTGGCGGCAACCACCACGGAGCAGATGAGGCTGGCGAGGTGGAGGTCCCCGTGGCTGCCTCGGAGATGAGGGGCCGGGCGCGGCGGCCCGCCGGATGTGGGGGCGGCGCGGTGGCCCATGCGGCGGCGCGCCAGAGGCGGGGGACAACGCGGTGGCCGGTGCGGCCCCTCGACCAGGGCGGCTGATGGAGGCGGGACCAAGAGGCGCGCAGGGCACACCGGCCGTCGTCGGGGACCCAGGAGGCCCGCGGGGCACTCCGGGCGGCGGCGGGGACCCAGTACGCGCACGGGGCCTTCAGCCGGCGGCGCGGATCCAGGAGGAGCGTGGGGGGCAGACCGGCGGTGGCGGAGAAACCAGGAGGGCGCGCGGTGGCCGGCCGACTACCTGCTGCAGGTGGCGTTTGGGGAGCCGCCGTCGGGAGCGGGAGGTAGGAGACGAGGGTCGGGGCAGGTTAGAGGTAGGAGAGAGGTAGGAGAGAGGTTCGGGGGATGTGGGTGTGGGGTCGGGTCGGCAGGACGTGGTGCGTTTTGTTGGTTTCTACGGATCGGGTTAAATTGGAGTAGTTTTCGTTTAAGCTAAATGGAAATCTCTTAAGATAGGTTTCTGTTTAGTCCTATATATATATATGCATGCACCGGCTAAGTACTCGATCTAGCTTGCATGCATGTGTGTGTAATAAATAAATAAAAGGGATGCATGCTGTACTCCACTAGTACTGTGCATCTAAGTTTGTACAAATAAAATGTTCCCAGAAGTTAAACTATATATACTAGTCGTATATATATATACTATATATATATATATATATATTACGGGTAGGTACATTCTACAACCGGTTGTATTTTAGTGCCCTACAACCGGCCGGTCCTATAAGGGCGCGATTCTACTGAGAAATAGAAAAAAACGGCCGAACTGCCCCCACATCCATCTTCCCGCACGATTCATCCTCCACCTCCGCACGTTCCCGACTCCAACCACCCGCCGCTCACCGCCGGCCGACCATCCCGCGCGCCTCCCACCGCCGGACCGGCGTTCCCGCGCGCTACCGGAGCCGCCGTCCCTGGCACGCTATTGACGCCTCCGCCGCCGCGTTCTACCGGCATCTGCCACTCCCCAGGTCGCTGCCTGTTACCTACTTAGTCTCTCTCGGATTGATTGCTCACAAACACACCGGATTTCAGAGTACAGGAGTGGATTTGGTTACAAGCACAGTGTGCCAAATCAGGTTGCTAGGGTTTGAGGAGTGGTAGTTACAGAAAAGTAGGTAAGCTATTCGCCGCCACCGCCGCCGGGTTCGGTTTCGTGATCGAAACTTCGATGCCTCTGCCTGGGCTCTGATGGCAGCTATATCTTCAACGTCTCCAGCTATCTCCCGCAACTCGTGGGTTGGGCTTGCGTATCCTGGAACCTCTCCTTGCTTGAGGTAGTGGGCCTGGGCTGGACTTGTCGTAGTCTTCAGGCCCACCGTCCTGAGCGTTGCTAACACCACCCCTCCTTCGGTTGCGGCTTGCCCCCAAGCCGCAGCAGCCGGAAAACGAGACTGCAGATCATCCAGGTGCTCCCATTACTCTGGTAGAGTACCACCAGACCAGCGTATCAGGCCTTGCTCCAAGATCTTGTTCGTTGTGGCCTTGCGACGACGCTCCAGTACTTGCACACGTATCACAAACTGATTTGCATCAGAAGGTAAAACGGTTGATACCTGATCAGTGGCCATCAATGCCTTGCGAAGGAGAGACACATGAAAAACTGGGTGGATTGTGGATGTTTCCGGCAGAGCAACTTTATAAGCAACTTGCCCAATTCTCCCAATGATTGGAAAAGGACCAAAATATCGGAAAGACAGCTTATGGGAAGCCCTCCTCGCCACTGAACTTTGCACATACGGTTGGAGCTTGATAAAAACCTTGTCACCAATTTCAAAGGTTCTCTCGGATCTGCTCTTGTCAGCCTGGTGTTTCATCCTTCCTTGTGCCCTCAACAAATGCAGACGGATGAGTGCAGTCATTTCTTGCCTTTCTGCCAACCAAGATTGCAAATCAGATGCCGGTGTAGCTGCTGCAGCTTCAATACCCCAGTGCCTAGGTTCATGACCGTAAAGCACCACAAAAGGAGAAGTTCCCAAAGCAGTATGGAAACTCGTGTTGTACCAATACTCTGCTAAAGGTAACCAGACACTCCATTTCTTGGGACATGAGTGAACAAAGCAACGTAAAAATGTCTCCATGCATTGGTTCACTCGCTCTGTTTGGCCGTCTGTTTCAGGGTGATAAGCAGTGCTCATACGAAGCTGAGTGTCAGTGAAGCGAAACAACTCTCTCCAAAATTTGCTTGTAAAGATTGGATCATGGTCTGACACGAGAGACTCAGGCATTCCATGTAAACGGTAGATTTGATTCACATAAGTTGTCGCTACTTGAGATGCAGAAAAGGGATGCGCTAATGGCACGAAATGACTGTATTTCGAGAATTTATCAACGATAACCAGGATGCAGTTATACTTGCCTGACTGAGGTAATCCCTCGACGAAGTCCAATGAAACTATTTGCCAAGCATGATCTGGTACAGGAAGAGGTTCAAGAAGACCTGGGTACTTGTTGCGATCAGGTTTAGCTTGTTGACAGACTGAACAAGCTTGGACATACTCTGTCACCATAGTACGCATACGAGGCCATGCAAAAACTGTACGCAGTCTGTGGTATGTAGCTGGTGCACCTGAATGCCCACCGACAGCTGAATCATGGCCAGCCTGCAGAACAAGTTGCTGCATTTGAGGATTGTTACCCAACCAAATCCTGTTTTTGTATCTCAGAAGGCCATCTGTGAATGTGTAATGGCTGTGAGATGCCGGATTAGATTGCAAATCCGTAATAATTTTGCTAGAGGATGCATCATTTGCATAAGTATCTTTGATCTGATCCAACCAACTAGCTTGGCAGAATGAAATGGCATTGAGGACATCTGTATCCGTAACAGGCCTTCGTGAGAGTGCATCAGCAGCTCCATTATCAGTACCTTTCCTGTAGCAAAGTTTGTAGCGAAGGCCCAGCAGCTTGGTGAAAGCATGTTGCTGCCACGGTGTATGGATACGTTGTTCTTCCAGATGAACTAAGCTACGATGGTCAGTTTTAATGATAAAGTCAGCTGCATGCAGGTACTGTCGCCATTGTTCCACAGCAAAAATGACAGCCATCAACTCTTTCTCATAAGTAGAAAGCCCTCTATTTCGTGGACCAAGAGATTTGCTGATGAAAGCTAAAGGATGACCATCTTGTTGCAAGACTGCTCCAATTCCCAAATCACTAGCATCGGTTTCAATAATGAATTGTTTGTTGAAATTGGGGAGAGCTAGAACCGGTGCAGTTGTTAATTTTTCTTTCAATGTATCGAAAGCAATCTGACAAGTGCTAGTCCACATAAATGGAGTATTCTTCCGCAGCAAGTTAGTGAGTGGTCGAGCTATTATACCATAATGAGGCACAAACTTGCGATAATAGCCTGTCAGACCCAAAATTCTCCTGAGATCTTTAAGGTTCTGTGGCACTGGCCAGTTCTGCACCTTCAGAATATTTTCGTGTTCCGTAGAAACCCCTTCTTCACTGATGATGAATCCTAGATAGGATAATTTGCGCTGTGCAAAAGAGCATTTAGAATGCTTAATCAACCAATGATCACGCTTAAGCAAACTGAGGACTTCCACCAGGTGATGTTCATGTTCTACCAGGGATTTGGAGTATATGAGTATATCGTCGAAAAAGACAAGGGCACAACATCGCAGTACTGGTTTGAGGGTCTCATTCATAGCACTCTGAAAGGTAGCTGGTGCGCCAGCTAGCCCAAATGGCATAACCTTATATTCATAATGACCAGAGTGAGTTTGAAAAGCTGTTTTGTACTCTTCCCCTTCTGTGAAACGAATCTGGTGATATCCGGCTCGCAGATCCAACTTACTAAACCAACTTGCTCTAGATAATTCATCAAGCAGTTCATCTATTACTGGAATAGGAAATTTAGTAGGCATTGTCAACGAGTTAAGACGGCGAAAGTCAATGCACAATCGCCATTCTCCACCTTTCTTCTTCACTAAAATAGCAGGGGAAGCAAATGAACTACTGCTGTGCTGTATAACTCCGCTCTGTAGCATTTCATCAACTTGTTTTTCAATCTCATCCTTTGTATCAGGAGCATGCCTGTACGGTCTGATACTGATTGGTTGTGCACCAGGGATAAGTTGTATTTTATGATCACATGCTCTCCTAGGTGGCAGCTCAGTAGGAGTGGCAAAATTCTCCTTGAACTCATGCAGAATAGCCTTGACAGATGCAGGGATACTGTCGTCATTCTCCATTGCAGGATCAGGAGCTGTATCTTCACTGCAAATGAATACCAGATGTTCAATTTCCCTGTTCTGAATCATCTAATGTAGCGGCATTGCCGAAATAGATGCGCATTGATCATTCTTTGTTTGTTGACCTTGCAACTGAATCTCTACTATATAATATAGCTAGAGGTGATGGTTGGTACGTTATTTTCAGTTTCCGATTTTACCCTCTGGAGTTGAAACAAATTACCCACCTGTGCCACCCATAAGTAAAAAAAAACTGTTCGGTTTGATAGAAAAAATAAAAAGACGTGACGTTATCTGCCTTCTCCTCCCCGCCTCTCGTTATGCCGGTGGCTACTCCTCGGCTCGGCGCGGCGCGACGCTGGAGCTGAATGGCCGCGCGCTCCCGCCGGCTTCGCCCGAGAAGGCGAGTATCCTCCACGTCCGCGACGCTACCGCCCGCCGGCATACGCACCGGAGCGCGTCTCAGCGGACAGCGGCTGAGGGCTGAGGGGATGCCGTTGAGGCAGTTCCCGCGGAGGTCAAGGGCGCGGAGCTCTCCGAGGTGGGTGAGCGGATGGAGGGAGCCGCGAAGGTCGTCCTCCCGTGCGGCTAGAGCGGGCATGGCAAGCAGCCGGCTTCCAGCGCGGCGAGGAAGCCGAGGCTTCCTGCCTTGCGAGCGCCGCCGCGGCGAGAAGCGCGAGCACGGCGAGGACCCGACCTCCGTCGCGGCGAGCAGCCCCGTCCTCCTTCCTTGCGAGCAGCCGGCCTCCAGCACGGCGAGCAGCCCGGTCTCCGGCGAGCAGCGCGAGCACGGCGAGCACCCGGCCACCAGCGCGGCGAGCAGCCCGTCCTCCTGCCTTGAGAGCGCGGCGACCAGCCCGGCCTCCGGCGAGTGCGGCGAGCAGCCGGTCGAGCAGCGCGGCCACGGCGAGCAGAAATCCACTCACGAAGCCGTTCTTGATTCATTGGGAAGAAACAGAGGTGCTGCTGGGTTTCTCAATTCTCTATTGGCGATTTGTGAGGAGATGATTAAGTTATTTGCTACAGCCTGATTCATTTATAGAAAAAGAAGGTGGAACCTGAAATTTTAGGTGATAGATCCTAAATATTTAACAGTATTTGAGATTTATTGTTGGGGAAATAATAGGTCATAGAGCCTGCAGGATAATTTCGAAGTCAGTTCCTGCTCACATATGTTTGTATTAAAATAATAACTTTTTTGGGTCGGGTGGTAGGGTATAGAGATAATTAGCTGATGCGATTCAGCTGCGTTAGTTGCATCATTATACTAAAATACTAATGCTCAAGCTTAGTTTTCATACTAGCACGGCCTGAGTTCCTTGAATGATGCTTTACTGAAATACCTATTGCCATTGGTGGTTGATTTTCATACTGACAAGTAGTTGAGTTCCTTGAATGTCGTTGGGTTCTTGCACAAAGCCAAAAAACGTATCCAACTGATGTTTTCATTGCCGTCCGCACTAATCATGAAACCAATTTGCTGCAGAGATGGATCAGTTGCTTCGTGCTGCAGGATGGTGATTCTCAAGGTATCAAAAGAACAAGATGTGAGTTGCCAGAGGGTCTTTTAGAAGAGACTGATAATATGAGTCCTATTGGAAGTAAAATGTCTACATAGAAGCTCAGTAAAAATGTATGCCGTGATTTTTGCTGTATAGAAATCAATCCTTTCAAACATCTCCTTAGCCTCTTTTGCAAGTTTCGTCGGTCTCTTCGGTGTCAACCGTTTAATGGCCGCTTCCCCAACGCCTTGCACCCAGATGAGCTAGAGCTTTAGCTACCAACTGAATCTGATACATTGAACCATGTTCACTGTCATCCTGTCAGTCAGGCTACTCTTATTTGATTACTATGACGTTTTTAGTTACAATGCTTATAGGCCTTTCTGTCATATGAGGATCAAATAAAGTTGACAAACAGAGCAGTTCAGTCGGAAGAGTTCTCGGCACAAATGCATCTATTTAGTTTACCCGCTTTCATTTTCTAGACAATTTGGTTATGACAGTTTATATGTTCTAATATTTTCTACAGAACCAAGGAGATAACCAGAAAGGGATGTTTCAAAGCTGTATGTGGTGCTACTACGGGTTTGTTTAGAGCACCAGCTAAGTTTGGTGAGTATGTTCGTATTATAGGTTCGTCAAAGGAGTTTTAGTCTTGAAAAAAGCACGTTGAACTGGAGGGAACACAAGATTGGCTGAGTCTGCCAGCTTGAGCTACCTTGGGAAATTCTCCAGGAGTTCCAAGTTTGTGATAGTTTTGAAAGGAGGAAAGGAAATTATGGGACATATTGTGTTTATTCAAAAGATGAAGTATCCCTTTATAGGTTAATGATATTATTGTGGAACCTTATTGGTGCCCATGATTAGACTAATAGTTACATACTGAACTTCAGATAGGTTATTAGTATGTCCTACAATAATCCAATCCGTACTTGAGTTTTGTCATTGAAGTTGTATTTATTAATGTTATACATTAATAAAGTTATGGTTAGATTGCATTGCAGTTACCAGATCAACCTGCCCATGATTAGCATGCAATACTAAGTCTTTAGAAGGATTATGACTCCAAGACTCTCAACTCCATCGCTTGAAACATGATCTATACTTACGCCTTTCTACATAACCTGACATGAGCTGCAGAAATCGTTATTCACTACGAGGTTGGCTGTAGATGCGAGTAGAATATGAAGGCCAAGAGTAAGTGTCTTATATATTGAATGTATTCTTATATCAAAAGATTCCGAACAGCTTGTACTAAAGCTTGACCAGTGATCGTAGAGCTATTATATTTATTCTATATGAAATCAGTGGCGGAGCCAGAACTCCAACACTGTGTTGTCGGTACAAATCTGTGGTCAAATAGTGTGGCACGATCTGTACTGATTTTAATTATTTTTTACACGAAATTTGCTTGCAGATTCAAAAAAGCTGTGTAGTCACTTGACTACACAGTGATAGTGTGGCTCCGCCACTGTATGAAATTAGGACATACCATTTTCAAAATAAGTAGGGGAACTACCATATTACTTTCTTCTTATAAAGGATAAAACTGTCACAAGTGTCTTATGCATTGCTAATATGGTTGATGCTATATTGTGAATGTTTGTCCACAGAAATAAGAAGCATAGAGGAAGAGGTATCAAGATAAGAGGACTCAGGATAATTCTGAATTTCTAGGCCCTTAGCACAGGTGCTTATTATTCTGCTTTGTTGAAGATGATCCTATGCTTTCTGAAAAAATTCTAAAAACAGTTGGAGGTGAGAGCCAAAACGCCTCCTCAGTCTTGTTCTCTTATATTGCGGAGGAGACAAGCGGAGAACTAATACAGATGGATCCGTGCAAGATAATTACTATACACGAAGCGGGTAAAGCGGTGATATTTGACACCGCTCATTCGAAGAGCTCATGAAAACGACAACTGTGAATCAATACAAAATGCATCGTTTCTGCACTCCAGCATTATTGGTTGTGAACTAAGCTACTGTTGGTGAAACTTTCTCGTGGAAAGAGCATCACATGGAAAGAGGGGCAACAACCTACACGCACAACAACAAACAGATTTTAGGCTGGCACCTTCCACCGTGTTTATCATCATTTCATTCATGGAGCTCTTCAAATTGATTGGTTGCCCTTTCAAAATACTTGGGTTGAGATAAGCATTTGAGGTGCGTCGAAAATAAATCTACTATTTTTAGGGTTCAGTTAAGATAAACCAATGAGACAATTTGCCCTTTAAACTTGATATTTTGTTGTGTACATTTTAGGACATAACAAATGGCCACTCTAGGAGGCCTCCTGCCCTCAGCCCTTGTGCGCATTTTATAGATTTATGGTCCTTTACACTGATTATGCTTTCGTGAACCTCAAGCACCTCTCTTGTAATCGCAAACCATCTAAACTTCTATAAGTTAAATTTCTGTGAGATCTTTGCAAGTTCCTAAAGGAAGCCTTTGCTCACACCGACATAGTTTCTATTGTAAAATAGTTTTATTATGAAGGACACCAGACTGATATCAGAAGTTAGATAAAGAACTTGATTTTCATTTTCCTTTGACCTAATTAAGAATAGCAGTCGTTCAGTTGTACCCTACATATTATCATATGGTGCAATTATTAATGATGAACCATTCCGAGTCTACATTTAGTGTTTGACTGTTTGACTGAGATAACTACACTTGCGTCGTTTTTTATAACATACAATGATTATTGGGAAGAACGAAGTACAATAGTTTATCCATAGAGTTCTGATCAATAGAAAAAGGATTGACAGTTGCTACTTTATCCTTAGTAATGACATAAAGTCATAAATGTAAATTTAGACCTAGCTGCCTACAGTTTTCAAACACTTAATGTAGTATTCCTAATACTTCCACATTCATGCAATTTTTTGTACACATTGTCATATAATAGACAAAAGAACCATTTTGCTGCCTTATCTCCATGCTTTATTTCTTTTGGTGGTCACGTATAATCTTGGTAATGACAAGTTGAAGTGGAATAGGTGAGGGAAGAGCCTGCTGAAGTGGTAAATGTATCATGGTAGTCTGCATGTATTGTTCTTCAAATTCTTGCAAAGTATGATTCATCCATGGTTTGCTTCAACCATTGTAGGCGCTACAACAAGAAATAGATTTCTGAAGATCCGTAGTAGAAATGATGCCGTCAGCTAGGGTAGAGCATACTAGGCTTCCTTGTCGTGGATATAACTAAGCATGCCATCTTTTTCATCTCAACATGCTCATGGTAAGTCGAGTTTCAGCTACAAAATGTTCGTCGATACATGTGTGCGGAACTTTTTTTGCATGTTGGTGACCACTTTATCATTGAATAAAAAGGGGAATATGTGCTATGATGCATCTTTTGCTACCCTTCAAAAACCTTTGTTGTAATGGCACATATAGATAGTTATGTATGTTTTTAGTTGTTCATGTGTAAGGGAATCTTGTGTTATGATGTACCTTTGCTGCTCTTCAAGTCCCAATGGATCTCCATGTTGTCTAAAACAATCGGAGTGATGGTGAAGAGGGTGGGAGAGAAGCAAGGTGCCATCTTATTTTCTTGTGGTTTCAAACGCATTTTTGCTAGGGTTCGTGTTATTTTCATAACATATATATTTCTTTGAATACCGCATCGGCCGACCAAGTGACTTCATACATGAAAAGGCAAACATTCAATTTCACCGATGTGCAAGAGTTGGAAAACGCAAAGTAGCAGGGCGAGTACGAAACCTACATTTGTTCTAATGTTATTGAAAAATAATGTGTTATTTTCGAAGAAAATATTATTGATGTAGAATTATTTGTAATTCAATAGCTATGCATAGAAATGCACAGGTCATAGGTGCACTCAAAATTGAGATTGATCGTTCACACAAGTTTTCGGACGTTTTTCTAGATGTTTTGGGATATAGAACGAAGATGACACCCGTAGCAACGCACGGGCATTCAACTAGTTATACCAGTACTGAACTGCAGAGATAACTTTTTCGTTACCCAATCAATATTAGGATTGTATTGCTCTAACCAGTCCATACCAAGAATAATATCAAAGCCTCCCAGTGGTAGAACTTTGAAATCAGTGAAAAATTCATGGTCCTGGACATGCCATGGACAGTTGTGTACTTCAGCAACACATTGGAGCTCGGTGCCATTTGCTATTTTTACTTTTGATGGCTTCTCAAGAGGTCTGATATCGGCGAACCCATTAACCAATTTGGCATTGATGAAAGACGCGGAACTTCCTGAATCAACCAGCATAGATACCACCTGACCATGAACAGTAGCTGTCAACTACAAGAGTACAGAGGCGTCATTACCGTTGAACGCCTGAAGAGATATGGCATACGCAGTTTCTTCCACTGTCTCAGTTGTTTCAGGTACTTGCTCAACTGAGTCCTCAATACCCATGAACTCCATTAATTCTTCTAAGACATGTAGTTGAATTGTGGGTGGGCAAACATGTTCCTGACCCCATTTTTCACCACATGTAAAACACAGTCCACGAGCTCGACGATAAGCTCGTAATGTTGCCATTGGATTTGTCTCTGCATTAGCTTGCCTTGGTGGTGGTTGACGGACAGGTCGAGGAACGTCTTGAGGACGACGATCCACAGGTTGAGTTACAACAGGGGCCCTGTAATGTGGTTGAGCAGCAACCGGTGGAAGACGCGGTGCTGCTCTGTATGATGGTTCAGGAAATCGCCCGTAGTCCTGTTGCACACCTTCATGGACCTCTTCTTGAACTAATGCAAGCGACATGGCAGCATCGAGATCAGGAGGACGCTGAACCATCACTGCTGCTCGTAAATCCGCTCGAAGGCCACCCACGAACCTCATCAAAAAGTAGTATGGATGAATCTCATCAAAATATGACAGTAATTGATTCATCAAATGCTCAAAAGTATCTATATAATCCTGAACACTAGTTTTCTGTCTAATGGCATAGAACTGTCTAATAAGCTGCTGGTAGCGATCTCGACCAAAACGTACACAGAGAGTATTGCACAAACTTTCCCAATTGCAACCTAAAAGTTTTTTCCTAACCGACTGTAACCAAACTGCTGTGGTAGGAGAAAAATTCAGGGTTGCCATCTGCACCCAGAAAATTTCCTGGATCCCAAACACAGAGAAATACTGCTTGCAAAGGTCCTTCCATAGCTGGGGATTTTCGCCGTCGAATACCGGAAATGGAATCGGCGGTGGAACATGAGCGTTAATAGGAACTGGATCAGCAGGCGTTTGTTGAATCACGAGCGTACCATTGGCCGGAGGGACCTCCGGAACCGTGGTTCCGTCGGTCGCCATCCGTGAAGGTGATGCGTCGTGGAATTTGTCGTTGTAGACGTGCTGCTGCAGCATGTCCACCGCGACTTGAAGGCTGTAAATTGTCTTGTCGACCTTCGAGCCCAGGTACTGAGTTCCTCCTGGACCGCGCTCTTGATTTCGGATCTCCACTCCTTGAACATCTCCATCATGTCCTCCTTGGTGATCCGCTCCTCGTCGCCCATGGTGTCGGCGATGCGGGCTGCCTTCTGCTTGCGTGTCTCAATGATCGACGCCGCTGTCGCCAAATCGGAGGATTGGGAAAAAAATTCTGGCCCGGATCGTGGGCTCTGATTCCACTTGTTACCTACTTAGTCTCTCTCGGATAGATTGCTCACAAACACACCGTAATTCAGAGTATAGGAGTGGATTTGGTTACAAGCATAGTGTGCCGAATCAGGTAGCTAGGGTTTAAGGAGTGGTAGTTACCGAAAAGTAGGTAAGCTGTTCGCCGCCGCCGCCACCGCCGGTTTTGGTTTCGTGTTCGAAACTTCGATGCCTCTGCCTGGGCTCTGATGGCAGCTATATCTTCAACGTCTCCAGCTATCTCCCGCAACTCGTGGGTTGGGCTTGCGTATCCTGGAACCTCTCCTTGCTTGAGGTAGTGGCCTGGGCTGGACTTGTCGTAGTCTTCAGGCCTACCGTCCTGAGCGTTGCTAACACTGCCGCTAATGGCGCCGCCGCCGGCAAGGATGCGAGCTCCCAGCCGCCACGGAAGTTCCGCGTTACCAGCCGTCGAGATAGCTGTATCGCCCCAAATCCTCCGTCGCCGGCGTGGCTCACTTCCACCGGTGCGCCTCACCTCCGGCGGCGCTGCTGCCCTCCACCGGCGCGATCTCCCTCGACCGGCGCAGCCCGCTGCACCGACACACTTCCGCGTCGGCCAGTTCTGCCATGGGAGGCTCGGTTCGGTCAACCTCAATGACCTCCTGGTCTCCCCCCGACGCCTGGACGCCTTGCGTCGCCCCTACTAGCCCGCGCCGTGGTCTGCTGTGGTGAGGTCGTTGTCCTGCTTGCCAGCTCCCGGACCACGTCGTGCTGCTGGTGTTGCAGTTCGTGCAAAACGGTTTGGTGCGTCTAGTTTGGCCTCCAACGTGTTTGTTAAAATGCCCGTGAGAGAAGTACACTTGATTAAATTATTAAGTGCAAGCTTTGGAATCAAAGAAGTACATTTCAGGTCCTCCGCTTCATTCTTGCTGCTTCTGGTCTGAGACGCTGTCATTGGTTCTCCGGCTTCCTACGACGCCGTCAGCCCTACAGTGGGTTGTCAACCCTGCTCGAATCAACCAGCGATGCTGTTCCTATGCCTCCACAGGCTACAGCTCCACTTGCCTGAGCGAGAGGGCTGTCGTCCCCTGCCCGAGTCGAAAGGCGTGGAGCTGCTGCTACTAATGCGTTCTATTCTTTTTTTTCTCTCGTCAAATCAATTTTTTTGTTAGATGGTTAAGCATTAGCCCGTATCATTCTGCTTAGAAATTACTCACGAGGCAGTACACTAGCAACATTTTTGGAAGTGCACTCATTTTAGTAGTGGCAGTGCATTTGAAGTCCAAATACAAAAGTGGAATCGGAAGGACACACCACTTGCACGGGAAAGTGCACAAGTTCCACATGGGCAGTATAAATGATATTAAATAATCAATATACATCAAAAAGTCACTTAGTTACGGAAAAAGAAATGCAGAAGATTAGAGAATTAATCGACACGAAGTACACATAGCATTGCTTGGAAGTACAAAAATGTGAAGTAAAGAAAAAAATCATCCCGTCCAAGTTCATTTCGTAACCCGTGGAAGGTCACTCATTTTTGTGTTTGCATCGTAACCAAACGGAAAATGATTATCGTCCCAGGGAAGTACACAAAGGACTTTAGAAGTGCACTGTCCTGAATGCGATAAGTACACGAAAATCAATTAAAAGCAAAAAACGATGGACACCGTATGTAACGGACACCATATGAAACACTAGTTGCTAAAATCAACGATGAGAAGTACACATATAAAGGCAGATAAGTACACAAAGAGAGGACGGGAAGTACGAATGTTCAATATCGGGGAGTGCACCGTCCCGTGAAGTGCAGTATGACGAGAAGTACACATACTTCCGGACGGACTACCCAGATTTTCTGGTTTTGCGGACAATATTTCTTGCGCGATTTTCGAACCATTTTTTGGAATAACGCATGCGATATACCATTGGAAATGTACAGAAATTGCGCATCTTTCTCGTCTTGACGGGGTTTCCAAATTCTATACGGTTTTAAAACAATTTTAAAAATACTATACTTTGTTTTCGCGGATTTCTTCGTTTTCGTGCTGTATTTTGGACGTCATTTTTAAGCCGCTCGTCGGATTGATGCAAATGATACGTTGTTGGAAAGTTATAGAAATTGCGCACTTTTCTCGTCTTGACGGGTTTTCCAAATTCGGTATGGTTGTAAAACAATTGTAAAAATATTATACTCTGTTTTCGCTGATTTCTTCGTTTTTGTACTGTATTTTGGATGCCATTTTCAAACCGCTCATCGAATTGATGCAAATGATAGGCCGTTGGAAAGGTATGGAAATTGCGCACCTTTGCTATCTCTGGCCAAATTTCAAAATTCCTTGCAGTTTAAGAGCAGTTTCAAAAATAGTCAATTCTATTTTCTGAGCTTTTATGTCCAACGGACTGTTTTTTGGCAATTACTTTCAAACCGCTTATCGAAACATAACAAATGATATGGCGTTGGAAAGATATTGACTAGACGCAACTTTTTCGTATAGAAATGTTTTTCAAATTCAATACGGTTTTTGTTTAATTTTGGAAATACAAAAAATAGAGAAACGATATGACATGGGAATCGATTTAAAATTGTCACATTTGTGGTGTTCTGATTGGGCGAGTCCACAGGAGAGAATTAAATTGGACTCATATCCTTGCCAATTGCACGCGGCGGCGGTGATTTGGACAAACGGTGCTCGTATGAACGAATTATATGCGTAAAATTTCCGCACCGAAAAACAGATTACGTGAACTGCCTCCTATATGGTAGTGAACTTCTCTGTATATATAATAAGTGAACTTCCGGTCGCAGTGTAAATATTTTTTCGTGTGCGTACTGTTTCTGTTGTAGTTTTCAAACTGTTTGTCCAAACGATGCAAATGATATACCGTTGAAAAGGTATGAAAATTCCGCATCTTTTCGTTTTGACCATGTAATATAATTATTCATGGTTTAAGAGCAGTTTTAAATATACTAACTGCAACATTTTTAGAATTTTCTCAATTTTCTTGTTATTCGGATTAGACTTCGAGATTATATACTTTTAATTTCGAAATTTTCCGAGAGTGAACTTCTACAAATTGGATAGCTGACCCGGTCATTTTTCTGAACTTCGCGCGATACGTAAGTGAACTTCAAGTAATTTCGCATATTAATTTTGTGGGCGGGCCATATTTTTATGAACTTCTCGGCATATATGTAAGTGAACTTCGCATAAATTTCCGCAAATGAAATTCTTGGCGGGGAATCTTTTATTGAACTTCCGCCGACGCTGAACTTCAAAATTTCTGTGAACTTCGCTCGCACGTAAGTGAACTTCACAGAAATTTCACAAATGAACTTCGCGCGATACGTAAGTGAACTTCAAAGTAATTTCGCTTATTAATTTTGTCGGCGGGCCATCTTTTTATGAACTTCTCGGCATATATGTAAGTGAACTTCGCATAAATTTACGCAAATAAAATTCTTGGCGGAGAATCTTTTTTTGAACTTCCGCCGACACTGAACTTCAAAATTTCTGTGATGTGAACTTCTCTCGTCACATTAGTGAACTTCACAGAAATTTCACAAATGAACTTCTCGGATGACCATAAGTTTTTTGAACTTCGCTCGTCACATAAGTGAACTTCACAAAAAATTCAGATAGGTGCGTTATCGGCAGTATGTGTAGGGCGGCGCGCGCGGGGGATTTGGGGGAAGGTGGAAGTGCAGCGCGCCGGGAGGAAGAAGGTGGGGATCGAGTGCTATGCTTTTTTTCCATGCAGTGCGCCGGAGGAAGAAGGTGGGGTGCAGCGTGCCGGAGAGGAACTAGGAAGGGCGGCGCCGGGGAGTAGTACGGCGGCTGGTCGGCGAGGAGCACGACGAGGTCGGGTGGTTGCGGGATAAAGAAGGTGGTTCGGTTCGAGATGGTTCAGGTTCAGAAGGTGTTTTTAGTTTGGTGGGGTTCAGGTTTCAGAAGGTGTTTATTTTAGGGAGGGGTTGTAGAATAACTATTCTACAATCTCTTAAGAGGGCTTGTAGAATAGTCCCACCATATATATATATATATAGGGCGGGTATATTCAACAACCGGTTGTAGATTAAGTATCTACAACCGGCCGCCCTATAGAGGGAGCGATTTCATTGGAATACCACCCAAATCCTTCTCACCTTCTTCTTTTCCGGCGCGAGCGCCGGGAGGCGCGAGCGCTCGAGCGACGGCCGTGAGTTCGCGTCGACAACGACCTATTCTCGCCCGTCCCGACCTCCAGGGCCACCACGAGCCGCCCATTCCCGACCTCCTGCGCCGCCGCGGACCTCCGACCCGACCTCCTGCGCCTCCGGAGCCTACCCGCGACCTCCTGCGCTGCCGCTCACCTCCGACCCGGAACTCCAGCAGCGCCGCGAGCCCAATCCCCGACCTCCAGCGCCGCCGCGCGCTCTCCTCCCACCCCAAGATCCAGCGCGTCCGTGCGCCGCCCATCCGAGACCTTCAGCGCCGGCGCGAGCCCCTCCCCCGACCTCCTGCACCGCGGGGCGCTGCCCCTCCCCAACCTTCTGTGTCGCCACGCGCTGAGCCTCTCTCAACCTCCAGGCTCTAGCGTCGGCGGGCGCAGCTCGTCCTCAATCTCATGCGCCGCCACGTTTCTTCTCCTGCCATAGCCTGCAATCAACGGAGGCTTCGCGGCCAAGACTTTGTGCTCTTTCGTTTGCTCGGGAGCTTCCCGTCGGGGGGCGCTCGGCAGCAGTGTGCCCCTCTGGTTCTACCAACAAGGAGGAAAGCAGCAGCGCCGCCGCTGTGCCCAGCGGCCGCCCCCGGGCCGGACCTCCTCGTCCTTGCCGCCGTGCCCCGTGGCCCACCCCGACACGGACGTCTTCGCCGCCGCCGCCGTACCCCGCGGCCCGGACCTCCTCGACAGAGCTCCTGCCCCGTTTGCTGTCTCCTCCCTCCTCTGTTCTAACAACCTCCGGCAGCGCGACGTCACTCCGAAGATCCGGCAGCGCTCCAACTGTATGCAGAGAGGCACCACGAGGATGCGCTACGGAAATTGCTAACTCCCGCAGGCAGCAACTAGCTGAAACTGAAAAATGAAGAAGAAGTACATACGACAGTATAACGAAGCACATTTGCTCTTTGCCTCTTCGTTCCAAGTAGATTGCAGCGCCGCTATATGTTCCGTTTGAGGCATCCTCTTTCTTTTTCTTTACAGGTGCTTACGAGCTGCACCTCTAAAAAATCAATCGATTTTTGATTGGTTCAAACTGGTCGAAAATTGCAGCGGCGCCGGAAGAAGTGCATTCGTGTCCCAGCGCCGGAGATATTGTGTCGTCGGCCGCCTCTGCACTCCCTCGTCCATCCAAACCTCGCTTCTATTTTACTTCATCCTTTCTAGCAATAGATCGAATAGAGGAAGTACAGGTATTTGAGCAGAGCAAGTACATGTCGCTTCTACTTTCCTTCAATCCTTTCTAGGCTTCTAGCCACCGCTGGTATCTGTGCGTGTGCGTGCTGCCGCTGCTGCTCTTGTGTCTAGGCGTCCTATCAGCTCCACGTCCGGTGCGCTACTGCTGCTGCGCGCTAGGCTTCTACCTCTTTCATGCGCTACTCCTCTCTGTCCCATTTGCACATCTCTGAATTTTCGAGGAAGTTTAGTTAGTAACTTCTGAGCTCAGTGACGAGGTCCTCCGGTGGCAACGAACACAAGGTCCAAGAGGAGGATGCTAATGGCCAAAATTGATGTACAACACTGCTCGATCGTGCTAGGGATTTGCTGCTGTTGAGCTAAGTTCATGTGTTAGAGTGAGAGCAAGAAAATAAGTTCTCGGGAGAAAGAGATAGCAGCATGGTGGAGAAGAAATCCTGGTAGGTCACCGCACCCATGCTGTTTTTTTTCTGCTGCAGAAACGCTTTCACTGTTGCTGCTCTAAACCGGCGTGTGATACTGTGGTTGACCACATTGGATGGATATTATGAGTGCTTGTGTGCGTGTGATACTGTGGTTGATGCTTTGCTCTCTCTCTCCACCCCGAAGTATAGCTAATTTTTGAAGAAAACTGTGGATGTAAATAACTAAATACTGCGTGCGGCTGGTCGGTCTCGCAACGGCGCCGTGGGCAACATGCACAAATCGGCCTCCTCTCTATGTCTGTCATCTCTATGTCCTCTCCTATATGTAATGTTTTTATAATCTGCTCTGTTCGGCAGTACAAACAGTATAGAAAAGAAGTACAACCACACGATAAAAAAAGAGATGTTTGCTTGCTTTCTTTGGTAATTTTGTTGAGGGATTTATTTTCGTTCTGCTAGCTTCGTCTTTCCCTATATTTCAGTCTCAATCATTTGTTTTTTTCTTTGAATTGCAGCTGCAGTAGCACTGCAAACTGTGCTAAAAAAAGATTGTACTGCTTGGGACGCACTCGTGCTGATTCTATTTGATTTCTTGTAGAAAATGTTTCTAGTGAGTATACTAGTTGCAAAAATACCCCGTGGGCAGTACAATTGCATTATCGTAGGCAGTACCAGCACACTGGTTGGGGTAGTACGGTTGTCTCACAGAAACGAATTGAAATACACAGGTAGAAAAACACACGACGCTGAATGTGGTGGTGCATGAAAATTTGAAAACCTTGTCTATCTAGAGGTGCAAAACATCGGTCTTGGAAATGCACAAATCCTATACGTCCCACAAAAAATCCAACAAAAATGAATAGGAAAAAATTATCCAAACCAAGAAGTTCAAGTATATTTTCAGGGAAGTCCAGCTATTTTGTTTGTAAATTTCACATCCCACCGGGAAGTTTAACGAAAAAGTAAAATATCCCGACTGGAAGTACACATAAATAATCAGGGAAGTACTAATCTCACTTTCAGAAAGTACAAATGTTGTATGAATATGTTTTCATGAATAATACTCGTAATTCTGCTGTACATATTTTTTTATCTCTCATAATAAACATTCTATGGCAAGAAGTACACACAATAACCAAGGGAAGTACAATGGTTAAATTTTGGGAAGTTCAAAGTCTAAGCAGTGTGCAAAATCCTTCCTGAAAATGCAAAAAATACAAGGAAAATAAACTTTTATCACTTATGTCCGGAAATAGTTGTCACGAATTTGTCTAAATACGGATCAATTTGTCTAAATATAGACATGTTTTTTATACACATACATCCAAATTTGTGTAAATCTAAATCATCTATTTTCGAACGGAGCGAGTAGATATATGTGTTTTATGCACCCAACTAAGATGGCTAATTAAGGATGACACATTATTTTTGGCAGCACAACACATCGATTCGGAGCAGTACAAATAAATAATCTGGGAAGTACAAAACTCACTTTCGGGAAGTACAAGTGTGGTATGAACATGTTTTAGTGAATAATACTCGCAATTCTGATGTACATATATTTTTATTTTTATTTTCATTTTCTAGTAGATAGTTCCTGACATCATTTTTCCAACGCAACAATAATCATTCAATTCCGAGGTCGGATGGGTTGCTAAATAATTTATCAGACGTGTAAAAATGGTTTGACCAAAGTTTGACCGCCAAAAAAAAACCCGCTTAGAAATCGATTTTTGAGATTTTCGTTACCGGTAACTTTTAATACATGTGTCTTCTCCGACTAAACATTTCGAGTGGTCATACATCTCAAACGGGCACCGTATGAAAAAGTTATCGCTGAATTACTGAACACTAATCGCGAAAATACCCCGTCGTCGCGTAGACGAGGTGCATTTTTATTGATTTGTCTTTGAGAATCGAGTTACATTTTTAAAGCAGTAAACTCATGTTCTTCGAGCAGTACAACCATAAGGGAAGTGCATTTATTTGTTGATTGTTAAGTAATGAAATGATCTGTCGTTCTAAATAAAAACATTGAGGTAGCACACTCATCGAAACTAATACTAATAACGATGATAACGACGTCTCAGCCTCGATCAATCCAATTCTACAAAATAATTAGATTTAAATCTCTCATTTGTAAAGATATATAAGTTGGGATTACTACACCCCCATCTCCAACCATAAGTCACAATGAATACACATTACAGGATTTTGTTGATCCAACGGCTCGGCTTCGTCGCCCGTCGCCGCTTCCGCGGCGTACGGGCGGACTCAGCCTCGGTGTCGTTAGGGTTGGGAGGTTTCATCGTCCGTCAACGCTATCGCATTGACGGCGACGAAACCTCACGTTGACGGCGACGAAACCTCCAAACCCTAACGCCATCGCTAACGCACCATGTGTTAGACATTTCTCTCATTAATTGGTGAAATATAAAACATGTGAATTAGTTACCTTCACATATGGGCGATGCACAAAACCAACAGGAGTCACAAAAAAATAATCACAAGTTAGACTCACAAAACAAAGGGCAGTACAGTATTGCCAACGTAGATAGTACAAACTTTAAGCACATGAAGTACATGTACAGGACATAATATTATATTAAAAATAATAATAAATCGAACTTCTTGTTATTACCTTCGCGTCGACGATGACTCAGCCGAGCCCGTTATATTGTTCTAGAAAAACAAACGACGACACAAAACAAGGCAGTACAGGGTTGCAAAAATGGCAGTACAAACGAATCAATAGAGAAGTTCAGGTATGTTTTTAGGAAAATACAAATATTTTGTTTTGTGAATTTCACATCCCACCGAAAAGTTTAACGAAACACTACACATAAAAAGTTAAGAAACATGATAAAGGTTGTAACATCCCAAAAATATTATCAATATTATATTCCAAAAATGAGAGCCAACAAAAACTTTTGTGTTTATTGTGTGTTGATTGCTTCTTGTTACTTAAGTTGTTTGTCTTGTGTGTGTTTGCTTGCTCTAATGAACACTTGAAGAAAAAGTAGAAAACAAAATAAAGTAATAAAGAAAGAAAAATAAACAAAGAGAAGGAAAAATAAAAGTGACAAGTTGTCACATGAATTTCTTCAAGTAACAAACTCAATTAATTTCAAACCAAAGTCAGTGGAGTTGTAATGTAAACACTCCCATTTTGATTCTTACTACTTTCCCTCTTCAATGCTATTTTTAAAACTAATTTTAAAATTGTAAAGTAAAATCAATTTGAAATAAACCAATTTACCAAATTCAAAACCCTATGAAAGAAAATGATGCAAAACATTTTATTTTGCAAAGCCAATTTTTGTGGAGCTTCTACATGTTATGGGAGGCCCCACAATTATTTGCAAATTTTTCTAAAATGTTTAAGTGCCCCAATTAAATCCCAGAAAAGCTTCTGGATATTAAAAAGAAACTGGAAAATAAAAGAAAAGAAGAAGCAGGGGGTTTCTGCAAAAGTCGTCGACTTCAACCCCGACGACCATCGCCGTGTCGCCGCGACCGTGCTCGCCGTTTCCGCGCTCCCCAGGCCCCCCCTGGCCGCGCTCTCCCTCGCTCCCGTGCCTCTGCAGCCGCGGCGCCGCAGAGGAGAGCAGTTACGCCGTCCCTCGCCTCGATTCCACTCCAGCGTCGCCGTGGCGAGCTCGCCGTCGTCGACCCAAATTGGCCCAGCTCGCTGCTCCCCGACACGCCGCGCTTGGCCGAGACCTTCTAGAACATGTCCGGACCCCGGTGAACGCCTAGTCTCCACGTCCCTCGCACCGCCGCGTCGGATTGGGGGAGAAATATCTCCGCCGTGCGCCATGGACGTCGCCGTGCACTCCGTCCACGATGCGCCGGCCCCCGCGCTATAAAACCACCCCCGCACCCCTGGGAACACCACACCACCCCACTCCCTCACTGCCCCCTCTCGATTTGCCGTGCACCGCCAGGAGGGCGTGCTGTGCCGTAGCCACTGCCGCCGTCGAGGTCCGTCGTGGCCGCGACGCCACACTGCCCCATTCCCTTCTTCCTGGCCCGTACTCTCTTCCTTAGCATCACCGCACTCACCCCATCCCTTTTCCCCTTTGATCAGTGCCCAGACGCGGCCGTGGAACCTCGCCGGAGTTGCTGTCCGTGGCCAAGGAAGACGGAGACCTCGCCGCCGACGAACCACTCCGTCCCAGCAAGCAGGACTCGGCCAGAAGCTTCCACCTCGCCACCGCCGTCGATTCGCATCACCACCTCGACCTCCCGAGCCCTCTAGGTGAGGTTTTGCCCAACCTCGCCGTCGCCGGAGCCACGGCGCCGCCCAGAAATGGTCGTCGCCGATGGTTTCGTTGCGGGCCGTTGGATCTCCATCCAACGGTAGCGTACCGCTTCGATTAGAAAAGAAAGAGAGAGAGACTGACGGGCGGGCCCCGCTCGTCAGGTTTTTAATCTTTTCCCGCGCGCGCTGTGTCGCTGCCATGTAGGCCCCACTGGTCAGAGATTTAACATTATCCATAACTGGATTTCTCTGTTTAAATGGAAATGTGAAATCAGTACTGATATGAACTTTGAAATTCAATATCTCAAGATTTAGGAATCCAAATAAATCAAACTCAATTGTTCTGAAAGCTTATGAAATTGTTTAACCAACCCAATTGGATTCATTCCATTTAATTAAATAAATAAAAAGTATTATTAAAAATACTACAGAAGGTTTAAATTCTAAACTTGTTTGTTTCTGATACTCTGTTAGTCCAAATAATTCCAAACCAATTTTTAGCTTAGTACTGCCTTGTAGCTTCCCTAATTTTGGTAGAATTAATTGTGCAGTAGTATTTGTTTAGTATAAAGTTGAAGTTTAAACCCTTCTGCACTCAAACATTTAAATATGTTAATTGGTTAACCCAAATGAATTAGGACCAATTTTGTTAGATCACATTTAGCCATGTTTAGTCACCCCTAAAAGGATTTAATTTTTGAAGCAATAGAATTTAAATGGTAGCCAAAACTTGATTATTAAGCTTCTGGATTCAAACAAATGTGTAGGGAGTTTAGTAACTCCAATTGAACCAAATCAAATTGTGTTGTCTTCTACACATCAGTAGCTTTCCATAGAATTTTAGTTTGTATTTTTGTGACCAACAGAACTCAAGTTATTGAATTAAACATGTTCCACAAGTTTCTGCCATAATTTGAACATAAATAAATGATGTTTAATTCAATATTTTGAAACCAAATTGTATGGTTTGATGTGTGCAGTAGCTATGTGTGATGTTCATGATTGTTGTGTTGAGATGATTGCTTGTATAGCTTAGTGATTGTTTGCATTGTTTGTTTATTAATTAGACGAGAACGTTGTCGGATATATCGAGGAAGGAGAGTTTGCTGAAATTGAAGAACAAGAGCAAGATCACTTTGCCAAGCAAGGCAAGCTATTCTCTGAGCTTGCACTACAAACATATGCATCTACTTTCATAACATGTTTTACTCTCAAAGCAAGATTTATAAAACCCATTTCAAAAGTATATGGATATTATTTTGCCACCCTATGTAGTAGTTTATATAAAACTTTAGGATGGGAAACAATGTTGTTATTCAAAACTCCTTTGAAATTTCTTGTGAGTTTATGAAATGCCGAGATGTCGGTGTTGGAATGGAGAAGTGGAAAAATGGTGATGTTTATGAAAAATGCACAGTGTCCTAGTACTATGGCACCAATCCTACCCTGTGCGACCACATTTACCATATATGGGAAAAGGCTTAGTCATGTAGTTTGCTCTTATTAGTATGGGATACCTCATCAACGGAGATGACTCCGTTATGCATGAGGGGATGGTCCGAGGACTACCCCCTGACCCGGGTCCTCACACAAGATGGTGGGGAGGATAGAAGGTTCCACCATAAACCGCCGGACAAAACTATGAGTCCTCACACTTAGGGTTTCTGACGGGAAACTGGACTGGGTGTCGATGGAAAGTGTCATATGGGAAGGATCCTATACTAGCATGAGCAAATAAGAGGCTATGGCCGGCGGCTTACTTCGCATACACCTGGTATGGCGAGACGTGGCAGACACGATGAGTTGCCGGATGGATGTGGGTTAAAAGCGTGCTACCTCTGCAGAGTGTTAAAAACTATTCGAATAGCCGAGTCCTCGGATATGGACAATTGGGAGACTGTCCTAAGACCTTGTGCAAGTTTTTAAAAGACTTTGAGTTTTAAAAGAAAAATGAAGTGGAGAATGTTTCCTACACCTATACCAACGGATCGGTATGAGGTGGTTGGATGAAAGTGGACCATGACGGGCTATGGTCGGAAAAAGGAGAGTTTTGGAAAACAGATGAAAATGGTGACTTCTTTAAAGATAGTTATAAAACTCTTCTTACCTTTTTCAATAAAGATATAGAGATGTTTTAAATAAATAAAAGTTGTCAACTAAAATAAAACTAGTGCATACTCATGTTGGGGTAGTTTGCGAGTACATTCAAATGTACTCATATTGGTTTCGTCCCTGGCTATTGTCCTAGCCAGACTACGAGGAGGAGCACTACGCCGAGCAGGATATGGCGACTTCTACGCCAACTAAGGATCTCCACAAGTCAGCTGCCTGTCGGGTTGTCATCGTTAGAATATGATGTCTACTACGCCGTAGCTTCCGCTGATATTTTGGTTTGGCCCATGAAGGCACCTATGTAAGAACTTGGTCTAAATGACCATTTATGTAAGACTTTTATTCGGTACTGTAATGGATGTAAACTTTGGTATCCAATTCGGATTATGTGCAACGACAGACTGATCACGGGATCGTTGTGTTAAGCATAATCGGGTATTTCGGACAGCTAGTCCGGGGTCCCCACAGACTTGGTATCAGAGCCATCCTGACTTTAGGAAACCTTAGTTAGCATGGTCGTTTGTCAAATGTTACAAAAGATGAATTTCTAAAAAGAAAGGAATGAAGTATTTTCGAAAATTGCTTATCTCCAATCCTCTTACTTATGCAAAATTTTACTCTCATTAAATATTACATTTTCCTTGTATCCCTAAAATTTTGCACACCTCTCATTAAGCTTAAAATTTGACTCACTTGTTGCCCTACTATATTAAAATTTTGATACACTTGTCACCTAACTAACTTAAAATTTTGCTTAAAAATTGTAGATGGCACTCCATTGGACTGAGTTCGTTCAGCTGAGAAGGACAGCAAGCTGACGTTTGAGAGGGACTTGTTCGAGTTGACCAAGCTGTTAGGTCGCCCCGCTCCAGAGTTTGAGGGAGCTCAGATTGATGTTCACGGTGTCGGAAGGCTGAGCTGGCTCATCAGGTCGTCAGTTCGCAGGAACATCAAGTCTCCCAGTTCCAGGACGCTCATCTTCACCACCAAGGAGGCCACCTGGGTTGATGGTCTCTGTACTGCTACACAGAGGATGCTAGCCCGACTTTGTGAGGAGCACAAGGCGGAGTTAGTAGACTCCCGTTTCCGGTTCTACGGGAGGCGCAACTGCGATGGACACCCTACTCCTTCACCTTACCACCCGATGTTTGGGAGCTACATCATGGACATGGAGATCTTACTTCAGTGCACTCAGGATGATCTGTTGCGCACTAGGATTCAGCTCACTTTGACCGCGAGTCGCTCGTTGAGCTTCGCGAGAACGAGATGAAGCTGATGGTGGAGAAGGTTGCTCTTCTCAGGAAGAGGGCCCAGCTGAGGAAGACTATCGTGAAGCTCCGCACGAAGGTGGCAGAGCAGGACGGGCTGATTGAGGATCTAGAGCACCATACTGACGAGATGGAGGAGGAGGGCGAGGATCTCCGCAAGGAGAACGACGCTTTCCTCAGTGACGATGATGACTTCGTGGAGGAGATGGACTGTGAGGAGGAGGATGATGAGGAGGAGTTAGTTGACGAGGAGGAGGAGCCACTCGAGCAGTTCTCGAGGACGAGGAGGAGGATCCCGAGGAGCCACCTACCAGTCAGATGCTGACGTGTTAGAGCTGGAGGTTCCACCTCAGTAGGCGAGTGACTTGATCACTACCGCAGGATTAGGTTGACCCCTATAGCTAGTCGAGTCGTAGTAGTGGTTCTTTTGGAAACCAGATGTATGTATCTAGATGTAAGGTGATGTTGTAAGCTTGATTGTAAGCTTGTTGTGATGTGAACTCTTGATGTGATGTTGGTAAATATAAGTATGTTTGTCTTGTTTAAATCTGTGTGAAATATTTTCATATAATCTTAAATTAATCAACCACTTGCGAGATCGTCTTTTCCCTTAGTCGAACTTTTCTTGCCTTGCCTCTTATACCCGGTGTGCTTCAGGATGCCGCCCCGTCGCGACAATGCGGAAGGATCAGGATCAGCACCACCACCACCGGACCCAACCCCCGCCCAACTTCTCGCGCTTATCATGGAGGAACGTGAAAATGCCCGGCAGGAGCGCCAGCTCATCTCGTTGCCTGCAACAACTCGCAGCCGCTATAACAACAACAACAATAACAACAACAACAACAATGGTGGTAATGGCAATGGCAATGAGAACCAGCGATCCACCTTAGGCGATTTTCAGAAGACCAACCCACCCACCTACTCCAAGGGACTTCACCCACTAGAAGCCGATGATTGGCTTCGCACCATCGACAATAATCTTGAAGTTGCTGCTGTGGGAGAAAATGAGAAAGTGTGTATGCAACCCACTATCTCGCTGGACCTGCAAGAGCTTGGTGGGAAACTACCAAGACTCTCCAGCCAGCTGGTCATGTCATCAACTGGGCTGAGTTCCAGGAGAAGTTCCGCAAGAAGCATATTCCCACGGACTTATTGAGAGGAAGAAGGATGAGTTCCGCAACTGAGGCAGGGAAGTAGAGATGTGGTCGGTTATCTGGAGTTTACCGACTTATCTCGGTATGCTCCTGATGACACCGACAAAGAAGAGAAGAAGATGGAGCGTTTCATGAGTGGACTCATGATGAACTTCAGTGTGCTTTGGTTATCCATGACTTCCGTGATCTGGAGTCACTTGTGGACAAAGCCATCCAGCTGGAGACCAAGCGCAAGTCTATGTATGAAGGTCGCAAGAGGAGGATGAATGCTCAGGAAGGTTCGAGCAGCCAGAAACCTCGTATCTTTCAGCAGAACACCAGGCCTGCCTATCGTCCACCCCAAGCTCCACGCCCCAATTACCCTAACCGCCCAAACAACTTCAACCGCCCCAATGACAATAACCGTCCCGGAGGAAACTTCAACAACTTCACCCGCAATCCCAATGTGATCTGCTTTGAATGCGGCAACAAGGGTCACTACTCCAAAGAATGTCCCAATCCCAAGAGGAATGTCCAGCGCCCCAATGCGCCGGCACAGAACAATGGTCAAGGCCGCAATGGAAATGGAAATGGCAAGAATGCCGCACCCGCGGAAATGCTGCTGTTGCCAAGGGTCGTCTGCACCACATCAATGCTGAAGAAGCTCAGGATGCTCCGGATGTTGTGCTGGGTACGTTCCTTGTCAACTCAGTACCTGCAACTGTTCTGTTTGATTCTGGTGCTACCCATTCATTTGTTACCCAAGAATTTGTTGCTAAGGGAGGTTTAGTTGAGAGCCTCTTACCCAAACCCATGGTCATCCAAATCCCAGAATCCACCGTAGAGACCAAGATGTTTTGCTCCGATGTACCCCTTGAGATCAAAGGAGAAAAGTTTCCAGTTAACTTAATTGTTCTGGGAACCCAAGGCATCGATGTTATACTCGGTATGAATTGGTTAGCCAAGTACCATGGTCGAATTGACTGTGCCAGAAGAGCTGTATCCATCACCACCGACAAAGAAGTAGAAGTGGAGTATGTGTCTGAAACTAGTCAATCTCACCCAGGCTGCCATGAGAGCATAGCTCGACCTGCCCTAGATGAGATCCGTGTTGTTCACTGTTCAAGGATGTTTTCCCAGAAGAATTGCCTGGTATGCCGCCAGACCGGGAATTGAGTTCATAATTGAGCTTATCCCAGGAACCCCCATATCCCAAAGACCTTATCGGATGAATCCGGAAGAGCTGGTTGAGTTGAAGAAGCAATTGGCAGATATGCTCAGCAAAGGACTTGTCGCCCAAGCGCTTCACCTTGGGGATCACCCATTATTTGTGGACAAGAGAGACGGTACCACACGCCTGTGTGTGGATTATCGCAAGCTGAATGACGTGACCATTAAAAATAAGTATCCTCTTCCCAAGATCGAGGATCTGTTCGATCAAATGAACGGAGCCCGAGTCTTTTCAAGATCGATCTTCGGACAGGATACCATCAGTTGAAGATCCGAGAGACAGACATTCCCAAGACCGCCTTCACCACTCGTTACGGTTGTTTGAATACACCGTGATGTCTTTTGGTCTGACCAATGCCCCAGCCTATTTCATGAATCTCATGAACAAGATTTTCATGGAGTACCTCGACAAGTTCGTGGTAGTTTTCCTTGATGACATCCTTATTTATTCCAAGACCGAAGAAGAGCATGCTGAACACCTGCGTCTAGTTTTGGAGACTCCGAGAGCACCAGCTGTATGCCAAGCTTAGCAAGTGTGAGTTTTGGCTCAGTGAAGTGGCATTTCTCGGACATGTTGTGTCTGCCGGAGGAATTTCTGTTGACCTGAGAAGATCAAGCCATTTTGACTGGTTATCCCCAACCAATGTTTTTGAAATCCGAAGCTTTCTCGGACTTGCCGGTTATTACCGCAAGTTCGTTGAAGGATTTTCCAGTATAGCCAAACCCATGACCCAACTGTTGAAGAAGGACAAGAAATTTGAATGGACTCAGAAGTGTGAGGATAGTTTCCAAGAACTGAAGAAGAGACTAACCTCAGCCCCAATCCTGATCATGCCAGACGTCACCCAGAGTTTCGACGTGTATTGCGATGCATCACGCCTCGGACTTGGTTGCGTTCTGATGCAAGAAGGCAAAGTTGTGTCGTACTGTCCCGGCAGTTGCGACCGCATGAAGAGAATTACCCAACCCATGACTTGGAGTTAGCTGCTGTTGTTCTTGCTCTCAAAAGTGGCGTCCCTATCTTGCGGGACATCGCTGCGAGGTCTATACAGATCACAAAAGCTTGAAGTATATTTTCACCCAGAAAGATCTGAACCTGCGACAGAGGAGATGGATGGAATTAATCAAGGATTATGATATTGGAATCCATTATCACCCTGGAAAGGCTAATGTAGTTGCCGATGCCCTTAGTCGCAAACCTTGCACCCTGAATGCCCTGATCCAAGCCGAACAGCCAGCCTTGTTCAAAGAGTTCCAAGATTTTGGACTAGAGCTTGTTAGCCATGGTTATCTCGCCAATTAGAGTTAACCCCAACCCTGATGGATCAAATCAAAGAAGCCCAGAAAGGTCATGAAAGCATAGAGGGAATTAGGAAGAAGATTTCCCTCGGCAAAGCACCCGGTTTTACCGAAGATGCTGAAGGAGTGCTGAAATTCAATGACCGTATCTGTGTGCCCAATGTCACGGAACTTAAGGAGTTAATCCTGAAGGAGGCCCATGAGACCCCTTATTCAATCCACCCCGGCGGAACCAAAATGTACCAAGACCTTCGAGAAAGATTTTGGTGGCATGGAATGAAGCGAGAGATTGGTTCATTCGTAGCCAAGTGTGACATCTGCCAGCGAGTTAAGGCTGAACATCAGCGACCCGCTGGATTGCTTCAACCTTTGAAAATTCCCGAGTGGAAGTGGGATGAGATTGGAATGGATTTTATTACCGGACTTCCAAGATCCAACCGAGGCCATGATTCAATCTGGGTCATCGTTGATCGACTGACCAAGGTTGCCCACTTTGTTCCTGTCAAGACCACTCATACCGGAGCTCAGTTAGCAGACCTGTATATTTCCAGAATAGTGAGCCTGCATGGTGTGCCTAAGAAGATTGTATCTGATAGAGGCACGCAATTCACCTCAAGATTCTGGAAATCCCTTCATGAAGCCCTCGGAACCAAGTTAGCATTTAGCACAGCTTATCATCCCCAGACCGATGGCCAAACTGAGCGAGTGAACCAGATATTGGAGGACATGCTTCGCGCATGTGTTCTATCCTATGGTTCCAAGTGGGAAGATTGTCTTCCGTTTGCAGAGTTCTCGTACAACAACAGTTATCAGTCTAGTCTGCAAATGGCCCCTTTTGAAGCCCTTTACGGCAAGAAGTGTCGTACACCCTGAATTGGTCCGATACCGGAGAGAGCAAATTGTTCGGACCAGATACCCTCCGTGAAGCTGAAGAGCAAGTTCAGCTTATTCGTGAACGCCTCAAAACTGCCCAATCCCGTCAGAAGAGTTACGCTGACACCAAGCGCCGTGACCTCACCTTCACGTCGGAGATTATGTTTATCTCCGAGTGACACCCCTCAAGGAATGCAGCGTTTCCATGTCAAAGGAAAATTAGCGCCAAGGTATATTGGACCCTTCAAGGTCATTGCTCGTCGAGGAGAAGTATCCTATCAGCTGGAGTTGCCCCAGGAGTTAGGAGATTATCATGATGTCTTCCACATTTCCTTGCTCCGGAAGTGTCTTGAAGTTCCTGACCAGCCTGATGTTTTCAAAAACATCGACCACCTCTCCATCGACCTGAACCAAGACCTGACCTATCGTGAGAGACCCTCAAGATTCTCGAAGAAGATGTTCGTGTTACCCGAAGACGTGCGATCAAGTTTTACAAAGTCCAGTGGACTAACCACTCTGAAGAAGAAGCAACTTGGGAACGCGAAGATTATCTTCGAAGCGAATTCCCAGACCTCCTTAAAACCCAAGCCTAGCAAATCTCGGGACGAGATTTATTTTAAGGGGGGAAGGATTGTAACATCCCAAAAATATTATCAATATTATATTCCAAAAATGAGAGCCAACAAAAACTTTTGTTGTTTATTGTGTGTTGATTGCTTCTTGTTACTTAAGTTGTTTGTCTTGTGTGTGTGTTGCTTGCTCTAATGAACACTTGAAGAAAAAGTAGAAAACAAAATAAAGTTATAAAGAAAGAAAAGAGAAGGAAATAAAAGTGACAAGTTGTCACATGAAATTCTTCAAGTGAAACTCAATTAATTTCAAACCAAAGTCAGTGGAGTTGTAATGTAAACACTCCCATTTTGATTCTTACTACTTTCCCTCTTCAATGCTATTTTTAAAACTAATTTTAAAATTGTAAAGTAAAATCAATTTGAAATAAACCAATTACCAAATTCAAAACCCTATGAAAGAAAATGATGCAAAACATTTTATTTTGCAAAGCCAATTTTTGTGGAGCTTCTACATGTTATGGGAGGCCCCACAATTATTTGCAAATTTTTCTAAAATGTTTAAGTGCCCCAATTAAATCCCAGAAAAGCTTCTGGATATTAAAAAGAAACTGGAAAATAAAAGAAAAGAAGAAGCAGGGGGTTTCTGCAAAAGTCGTCGACTTCAACCCCGACGACCATCGCCGTGTCGCCGCGACCGTGCTCGCCGTTTCCGCGCTCCCCAGGCCCCCCTGGCCGCGCTCTCCCTCGCTCCCGTGCCTCTGCAGCCGCGGCGCCGCAGAGGAGAGCAGTTACGCCGTCCCTCGCCTCGATTCCACTCCAGCGTCGCCGTGGCGAGCTCGCCGTCGTCGACCCAAATTGGCCCAGCTCGCTGCTCCCCGACACGCCGCGCTTGGCCGAGACCTTCTAGAACATGTCCGGACCCCGGTGAACGCCTAGTCTCCACGTCCCTCGCACCGCCGCGTCGGATTGGGGAGAAATATCTCCGCCGTGCGCCATGGACGTCGCCGTGCACTCCGTCCACGATGCGCCGGCCCCCGCGCTATAAAACCACCCCCGCACCCCTCTGGGAACACCACACCACCCCACTCCCTCACTGCCCCCTCTCGATTTGCCGTGCACCGCCAGGAGGGCGTGCTGTGCCGTAGCCACTGCCGCCGTCGAGGTCCGTCGTGGCCGCGACGCCACACTGCCCCATTCCCTTCTTCCTGGCCCGTACTCTCTTCCTTAGCATCACCGCACTCACCCCATCCCTTTTCCCCTTTGATCAGTGCCCAGACGCGGCCGTGGAACCTCGCCGGAGTTGCTGTCCGTGGCCAAGGAAGACGGAGACCTCGCCGCCGACGAACCACTCCGTCCCAGCAAGCAGGACTCGGCCAGAAGCTTCCACCTCGCCACCGCCGTCGATTCGCATCACCACCTCGACCTCCCGAGCCCTCTAGGTGAGGTTTTGCCCAACCTCGCCGTCGCCGGAGCCACGGCGCCGCCCAGAAATGGTCGTCGCCGATGGTTTCGTTGCGGGCCGTTGGATCTCCATCCAACGGTAGCGTACCGCTTCGATTAGAAAAGAAAGAGAGAGAGAGAGACTGACGGGCGGGCCCCGCTCGTCAGGTTTTTAATCTTTTCCCGCGCGCGCTGTGTCGCTGCCATGTAGGCCCCACTGGTCAGAGATTTAACATTATCCATAACTGGAATTTCTCTGTTTAAATTGGAAATGTGAAATCAGTACTGATATGAACTTTGAAATTCAATATCTCAAGATTTAGGAATCCAAATAAATCAAACTCAATTGTTCTGAAAAGCTTATGAAATTTTTAACCAACCCAATTGGATTCATTCCATTTAATTAAATAAATAAAAAGTATTATTAAAAATACTACAGAAGGTTTAAATTCTAAACTTGTTTGTTTCTGATACTCTGTTAGTCCAAATAATTCCAAACCAATTTTGTTAGCTTAGTACTGCCTGTATAGCTTCCCTAATTTTGGTAGAATTAATTGTGCAGTAGTATTTGTTTAGTATAAAGTTGAAGTTTAAATACCCTCTGCACTCAAACATTTAAATATGTTAATTGGTTAACCCAAATGAATTAGGACCAATTTTGTTAGATCACATTTAGCCATGTTTAGTCACCCCTAAAAGGATTTAATTTTTGAAGCAATAGAATTTAAATGGTAGCCAAAACTTGATTAATAAGCTTCTGGATTCAAACAAATGTGTAGGGAGTTTAGTAACTCCAATTGAACCAAATCAAATTGTGTTGTCTTCTACACATCAGTAGCTTTCCATAGAATTTTAGTTTGTATTTTTGTGACCAACAGAACTCAAGTTATTGAATTAAACATGTTCCACAAGTTTCTGCCATAATTTGAACATAAATAAATGATGTTTAATTCAAATATTTTGAAACCAAATTGTGGTTTGATGTGTGCAGTAGCTATGTGTGATGTTCATGATTGTTGTGTTGAGATGATTGCTTGTATAGCTTAGTGATTGTTTGCATTGTTTGTTTATTAATTAGACGAGAACGTTGTCGGATATATCGAGGAAGGAGAGTTTGCTGAAATTGAAGAACAAGAGCAAGATCACTTTGCCAAGCAAGGCAAGCTATTCTCTGAGCTTGCACTACAAACATATGCATCTACTTTCATAACATGTTTTACTCTCAAAGCAAGATTTATAAAACCCATTTCAAAAGTATATGGATATTATTTTGCCACCCTATGTAGTAGCTTATATAAAACTTTAGGATGGGAAACAATGTTGTTATTCAAAACTCCTTTGAAATTTCTTGTGTGTTATGAATGCCGAGATGTCGGTGTTGGAATGGAGAAGTGGAAATGTGATGTTTATGAAAAATGCACAGTGTCCTAGTACTATGGCAACCAATCCTACCCTGTGCGACCACATTTACCATATATGGGAAAAGGCTTAGTCATGTAGTTTGCTCTTATTAGTATGGGATACCTCATCAACGGAGATGACTCCGTTATGCATGAGGGGTAGGTCCTGACCCGGGTCCTCACACAAGATGGTGGGGAGGATAGAAGGTTCCACCATAAACCGCCGGACAAAACTATGAGTCCTCACACTTAGGGTTTCTGACGGGAAACTGGACTGGGTGTCGATGGAAAGTGTCATATGGGAAGGATCCTATACTAGCATGAGCAAATAAGAGGCTATGGCCGGCGGCTTACTTCGCATACACCTGGTATGGCGAGACGTGGCAGACACGATGAGTTGCCGGATGGATGTGGGTTAAAAGCGTGCTACCTCTGCAGAGTGTTAAAAACTATTCGAATAGCCGAGTCCTCGGATATGGACAATTGGGAGACTGTCCTAAGACCTTGTGCAAGTTTTTAAAAGACTTTGAGTTTTAAAAGAAAAATGAAGTGGAGAATGTTTCCTACACCTATACCAACGGATCGGTATGAGGTGGTTGGATGAAAGTGGACCATGACGGGCTATGGTCGGAAAAGGAGAGTTTTGGAGAAACAGATGAAAATGGTGACTTCTTCAAAGATAGTTATAAAACTCTTCTTACCTTTTTCAATAAAGATATAGAGATGTTTTAAATAAATAAAAGTTGTCAATAAAATAAAACTAGTGCATACTCATGTTGGGGTAGTTTGCGAGTACATTCAAATGTACTCATATTGGTTTCGTCCCTGGCTATTGTCCTAGCCAGACTACGAGGAGGAACACTACGCAGAGCAGGAATGGCGACTTCTACGCCAACTAAGGATCTCCACAAGTCAGCTGCCTGTCGGGTTGTCATCGTTAGAATATGATGTCTACTACGCCGTAGCTTCCGCTGATATTTTGGTTTGGCCCATGAAGGCACCTATGTAAGAACTTGGTCTAAATGACCATTTATGTAAGACTTTTATTCGGTACTGTAATGGATGTAAACTTTGGTATCCAATTCGGATTATGTGCAACGACAGACTGATCACGGGATCGTTGTGTTAAGCATAATCGGGTATTTCGGACAGCTAGTCCGGGGTCCCCACAAAGGTGCACATGAGGTAGTACAGTAGCGGTATCTTGACAGTTTAATTTTAAACCTGTGGCAGTACACATATTCATATTAGACTCACAAGACAAGGGCAGTACAATATTGCCAACGCAGACAGTACAAACTTTGAACACATGAAGTACATGTACATGACATAATGAATGTCAACATACTAGAACAATATAACGGGCTCGGCTGAGTGGTCGTCGACGTCTCAGCCTCGATAAACCCAATTCTACAAAATAATTAGATTTAAATCTCTCCTATGTAAAGATATATAACTTGGGATTACTACACACCCCACCCCAAACCATAAGTCACAATGAATACACATTACAGGATTTTTGTTGATCCAACGGCTCGGCTTCGTCGCCCGTCGCCGCTTCCGCGGCGTACGGGCGGACTCAGCCTCGGTGTCGTTAGAGTTCGGAGGTTTCATCGCCCGTCAACGCTATCGCGTTGACGGCGACGAAACCTCCAAACCCTAACGCCATCGCTAACGCACCATGGGTTAGACATTTCTCCCATTAATTGGTGAAATAAAAACATGTGAATTAGTTACCTTCACGTATGGGTGATGCACAAAATCAACAGGAGTCACAAAAAAATAATCACAAGTTAGACTCACAAAACAAAGGCCAGTACATTATTGCCAACGTAGACAGTACAAACTTTAAGCACATGAAGTACATGTACAGCACATAATATTATATTAAAAATAATAATAAATCAAACTTCTTGTTATTACCTTCGCGTCGATGACGACTCAGCCGAGCCCGTTATATTATTCTAGAAAAACAAACGACGACACAAAACAAGGCAGTACAGGATTTCAAAAGTGGCAGTACAAACGAATAAACAGAGAAGTTCAAGTATGTTTCTAGGAAAGTATAAGTATTTTGTTTGTGAATTTCACATCCCACCAGAAAGTTTAACGAAACGGTAAATATAAAGCCTAGAAGTACACATAAATAACCCGGGAAGTACAGAACTAACTTTCGAGAAGTACAAGTGTGGTATGAAGAAGGTTTGACCGAACTTTGACCGCAAAAAAACCCACTTAGAAATCGTTTTTTGAGATTTCGTTACCGGTTTTACCGGTAAATTTAATAGATGTGTATTCTCCGGCTGAACATTTCGAGTGGTCATACATCTAAAATGGACACTGTATGAGAAAGTTGTCGCTGATTTACTGAACACTAATCGTGAAAATACCCCGTCGGCAGTACACACGCATCAACCGAGAAGTTCAAGTATGTTTTTAGGGAAGTCTAGGTATTTTGTTTGGGAATTTCACATACCAACGGGAGTTCAACGAAACCGTAAATATCCCGCCTAGAAGTACACGTAAATAATCTGAGAAGTACAAAACTCACTTTTGAGAAGTACAAGTCTGGTAAGAAACAAGTTTTAGTGAATAATAGTCGCTATTTTGCTACACATATTTTTTATTTTCATTTTCATTTGTTAATACATAGTTTATGACTTCATGTTTCCAACGCAACAAGAATCACTCAATTCCGAGATCGGATGTGTTGCCAAATAATTCTACAAAATAATTAGATTTAAATCTCTCCTATGTAAGATATATAAGTTGGGTTTACTAGTTACTACACCCTCACCCCCAACCATAAGTCACAATGAATACACATTACGGGATTTTGTAGATCCAACGGCTCGGCTTCGTCGCCCGTCGCCGCTTCCGCGGCGTACGGGCGGACTCAGCCTAGCGTTGACGGCGACGAAGCCTCCAAACCCTAACGTCATCGCTAACGCACCATGGGTTAGACATTTCCCCCATTAATTGGTGAAATATAAAACATGTTATATTGTTTTAGAAAAACAAAACGACCACACAAAACAAGCCAGTACAGGGTTGAAACTATCGACAGTACAAGCGAATCAACAGAGAAGTTCATGTATGTTTCTAGGAAAGTACAAGTATTTTGTTTGTGAATTTCACATCCCACCGAAAGTTTAACGAAACGGTAAATATAAAGCCTAGAAGTACACATAGATAACCCGGGAAGTACAGAACTCACTTTCGAGAAGTACAAGTGTGGTATGAACAAGGTTTGACCAAACTTTGACCGCAAAAAAAACCCACTTAGAAATCGTTTTTTGAGATTTTCGTTATCGATTCTACCGGTAAATTTAATAGATGTGTCTTTTCAGTCCGAGTATTTTGAGTGGTCATAGAGCTGAAACGGACACCGTATCAGAAAGTTATCATTTTTGTAGTGAACACTGATCACGAAAACTATCATCGGCAGTACAAATGAATCAACCGAGAAGTACAGGTATGTGCCGAGAGAAGTTCACGTACTCTGTTTTTTCGAGGCGGAAATATATCATAATAATCTCGTCGATTTGAGGCTCAAATGTCAGTAGTAAAGGCTTCATATGGTGTAATATGAGTCTAAGTATAATAAGTAGTACATTTCATGACGAATTAAAGTGCTAAACTCATGAATTTGATCTGGCCACTCCCGTGAAACACCGGTATTGTAATGTTAGAAATTTTAAAATTACTTTTAAAGTGTAAGGAATTCGAAAAATCGGTCAACATGAAAAAGTTGCGTATCGCCGGTATCTTTCCAACGACATATCATTTGCATCATTCCGACAAGCAGTTGAGAAACACCGGACAAAATACTGTCCGCCCGTATAGGACACTTACAGATTAGTGTATTTTTTAAATTATTTTCAGTCGGTGCAGAATTTGGAAAAAACCGTAAAAGCGTAAAAGTTGCGGAATTTCAATTGCTTTTCAACGACATATCATTTGCATTATTCCGACAATCGGTTGAGAAACGCCGGACAAAATACCGTTCGCCCGTATAGGACACGTTCCAGATTAGTGTATTTTAGAAATTACTTTTAATCGGTTTAGAATTTGGAAAAACCGTAAAAAGCATAAAAGTTTCGGAATTTCAATAGCTTTCCAACGGCATATTATTTGCATCATTCCTATAATTGGTTGAGAAACGCCGGACAAAATACTGTCCGCCCGTATTGGACACGTTCCAGATTAGTGTATTTTAGAAATTACTTTTAATCGGTTTAGAATTTGGAAAAACCGTAAAAGCATAAAAGTTGCGGAATTTCAATAGCTTTCCAACGGCATATTATTTGCATCATTCCGATAAGTGGTTGAGAAAATATTTGATAAATACGTTCGCTGTGCTATTTTCAGATTTGAATAGTTCGAAAATTAATATTAAACCGTAACGAATTTGAAAAATTCGGGAGATGAATAAGATGCGGAATTTCATTAGCTTTTCAATGGTATATTATTTGCTAAATTCCGACAAACGGTTAGAAAACTACGTCAAAAATTCGGAACTTGTACTTCTCGATCACATGAGCAGTCCATGTAGAATAGCAGGGCAGTACAATTTCGGTTGTAGATCCTTATTCTACAACGGTTGTAGAATAGCTATATATATATATATATATATTTATAAATATCTAAGCAATATATTATTGAAAGTATAGTGTTAAGCAGTAGAGTACATAAAAAAGTTTCACTAACGTAGATACTACTCAAAACATATGCTGCCAAATCTTTCTTAGGTATTTCTGGGAATAAAGCACTGTATACAAATACATAAACAAAGGTTCTGCTTCTTAAGCTGTTGACAGCAACCTTTAATTTGGTGATGCACTGCTGCGCCACCTTCACTTTATATAAAGAAGCTATCGAGAATATTCCTAGAGTGCAGAAATTCATAGCTATCGCATCTACAAGCAATGCAAGCTAACTCAACAAGGTTGGATTTATTCTACAACTAATTACATAAAAAAATAAAAAAAAATGCAAACTTTAATCCTTTAACTATTTGTATTGGATGTTATATTTCTTCGCACCAAAATCGTTTCGCACAAAATCGTAGCTAGCTTAACGAAATATTTTTGGTCATATACCCACAAGTCCCATCCTCGGTTTTTCCAATAAGAAAAAATAACCCCAGACAGTTGTTAGGAAGAAGAACGATCACGGTTTTCCACGTACTTCATGTTCTAAGAAAAACCAAATTTCACCCAACAAAAACACTAGTCTGATTACCTCTAGTTTGTTATAGGGAAGCATCGTGTCTTATCATTATCTTGGACTTTTTTTCCAAGGCAAAGCTAGCTATAGGCAACACAAGCTACTCCCTCCGTCCGAGAATAAGTGTACATTTTGGTTTGTAGCAAGTCAAGCTTATTAAAATTTGACCAACTTTATAGGAAAATGTACCGGCATTTATGACACTAATCTGGTATCACTAGATTCGTTTTGAAATGAATTTTTAAAATATACCAATTTGATATCATATATGTAACTACTCTTTTTTAAAAAATTGGTCAATTTTTTAAAAATTGACTTAGTACAAAACCTAGATGTACACTTATTCGTGGACGGAGGGAGTAACTCACAAGGTCGGATTTATTCTTCGCAACTGATAGCATGAAAATGAAAGAAAGTAAATGTATATATTCGGGTATTCTTTTTTTTAATTTTTAATTCATATTTAACACTCTTAATCTTTAAATTATTACTAATTCCAATATATAGACAGAAACCGAACCTAAGTCTATTTCTCTGCTGGCTCAATATGGAGGCTAAACGGATGCTAAGGTTTTGAATGTCATGAGCCAATTCCATTTTGGTGAAGGCTCCTTGAGAAGTGAGAAGGAATCTCTTCCCGACATTAATTGTATGCATGCCATGCGACTTTCCAGGTCATTTAGATCCAACAATTTTTGGCCTATTATGGTGCGGGTGAAAGTCCAATTGGCCTCTTGTGAAGTGATCACCTTGGACACTGTTTCATTCTTATTACTATCAGTGAATTGTCATGTATGCGGTATATAGAAGGCAAAATACCATCCATCGGCTTCCGGCCTGGGTACGAAAGGCATTGTTCCTCTAGATGTAGCCCGGTCCAGTCGTGGCCCAACGTTCAGGAGATATCCCGAAAATAGGCGATCCCAGAGTATCTGGATGAGGATCACAACGGGCGGCGGCGCTATGCACCTCTCTAAGGTTAGCGTTTCCGGTGGACCCTCGTCTATATAAGGGGAAGAAACCTCGATCTAGAGGAACGAGGTAGATACACGCAAGGCAGAGAAAGCCGAGATCTTCATCTACACCAACAATGATCATCGTCATCGTCAAGCTATTTGTTAGGGTTAGGGTGTTTTCCACGAGCTCATCCTTACGCTCAGGGGATCCTTGTAACCCTCCATTGATATAATCCCAAAACCACTGGACGTAGGGGTATTACGCACTTTGGGGGCCTGAACCAGGATAGATCGCATTCCCTATCTACTTCGTTCTTCTTCGTTTGCCTAGGAAGCCGGTGAACGAAGCCCCGGTGAACGGCGGTCGTAACTATAACGGTCCTAAGGTAGCGAAATTCCTTGTCGGGTAAGTTCCGATCCGCACGAAAGGCGTAACGATATGGGAACTGTCTCGGAGAGAGGCTCGTGAAATAGACATGTCTGTGAACATGCGGACTACCTGCACCTAGACAGAAAGACCCTATGAAGCTTTACTGTTCCCTCGGATTGGCTTTGGGCCTTTCCTGCGTAGCTTACGTGGAAGGCGAAGAAGGCCCGCTTCCGGGGGGGCCCGAGCCATCAATGAGATACCACTCTGGAAGAACTCGGATTCTAACCTTGTGTCGGACCCGTGAGCCAAGGGACAGTCTCAGGTAGACAGTTTCTACGAGGCGTAGGCCTCCCAAAAGGAAACGGAGGCGTGCACAGGTTTCCTCGGGCTAGACGAACATTGGTACTCGAGTGCACAGGCAGAAGGGAGCTTGACTGCAAGACTCACCTGTCGAGCAGAGACGAAAGTCGGCCTTAGTGATCTGACGCTCAACGGATAAAAGTTACTCTAGGGATAACATGTTGATCTTCCCCAAGAGTCCACATGGGAAGGTTTGGCACCTCGATGTAGGCTCTTCGCCACCTAGGGTTGTAGGTGGTTCCAAGGGTTGGTCTGTTCACCCATTAACGCGGTACGTGAGCTGGGTTCAGAACACCGTGAGACAGTTCGGTCCATTTCCGGTGTGGGCGTTAGAGCATTGAGAGGACCTTTCCCTAGTACGAGAGGACCGGGAAGGACGCACCTCTGGTATACCAGTTATCATGCCTACGGCAAACGCTGGTTAGCCCAGTGCGGAGAGGATAACTGCTGAAAGCATATAAGTAGTAGGCCCACCCCAAGATGAGTGATGTCTGCTCCGACTTCCCTAGAGCCTCCGGTATCACAACCGAGACAGTGACGGGTTCTCCACCCATATGGGGATGGAGTGACAGAAGTATGGAAATAGGATAAGGTAGCGGCGAGACGAGCCATTTAAATAGGTATCAAGTAGAAGTGTAATGATATATGCAGCTGAGGCATCCTAACGAACATACGTTTTGAACCTTGTTCCTACTAGGCACTTGCTATCTATCTTCATTGTTCAACTCTTTCACTAGTAGGAAAACCCAATTCTATGAAAGCTTATTCTGTGGCGCACCTTATAGCCGTGCGCCACAGAATAAGCTTCTGTGGCGCACCAGCCATGGTGCGCCACAGAATAGCCTTATTCTGTGGCGCACGGCTATAATGCGCCACAGAATAAGCGCGGGCCCCACACCAACGCACGGGTCTGCCACTTTTGACCTTATTCTGTGGCGCACTGGGTCAGGTGCGCCACAGAATAGGTTTATTCTGTGGCGCATCCATGCAGGTGCGCCACAGAATAAGGTGCTCTGGCCCCACAAATAATTGGGGGGAACTATTCTGTGGCGCACCTGACCCAGTGCGCCACAGAATAAGCTTATTCTGTGGCGCACCAGTTAGGGGTGCGCCACAGAATAACTGTACCAGATATTTTATAAGGCCATCTCCACCCACTTTCCCCTACCCATTTCTCATTTCCTCTCTTCCTCCTCTCTTCCTCCTCTCCTCCCAACTCGTGGTGCTCCTCCTTCCCATCCATTTTTGACCATATATTTCTCCTTTTTTTTTAGTTAAACTTATTTTGGTTGATAGACTCCTCCATACATAGTCTCCTTTCTCCCATCTTCTATTTTGGATCAAATCTACAAGGTGAGAAAGGTTATTGTGCTTTGACCATCTTGTTGGAAATGTTTGGAGGTACCTTGAGAGACCCTTGAGATTGCCGGAACGTCGATTAACTTCCGTTCCGGCAACTTCGGGTACTCCATATGTCCCTTTTTTAGCAAAGGTCATGCCGGATTTTTTCGTGAAATTTGGCATGACTTTGTTAAAAATAGGACATATGGGGTATTGTGCTTGTGCTTCCGACCATCGTGTCGTTGAGATGCCGGACTTAGATGTGTTGTGTGTGTTTGTGTGTGCATGCATGTTGCGGCTCTAATTAAGTTATGTACTCTCGTTTCTTCTCTATGTATAGCGCGTAGTCAACCATGGTCATAATGATGAGCTCCAGTCAAATCAGAACATACAAGGACCAAGCGAAGGCGGACATGATTCGGTCCAACGGGAGGCAGATAAGATGTCCGTGTCGAAAATGCAAACATGAGAGGTGGATACACCCTGATTCTGGATTATTGGAGGAGCACCTGCTCAGGCACGGTTTCATGCCGGAACAAGCCAAACAAGATCATCGTCATGACGAAGGAGATGCCCGCGGCGGACAAGATGATCATGACGAAGGAGATGCCCGCGGCGGACAAGATGATGACGAAGGAGATGCCGGTGACGGACAAGATCATCATGATGACGAAGGAGATGCCGGCGGACATGATCATCATGACGAAGGAGACGAGCAGACCCCGCTAAGTTTGGGCTTGCAGGATGCTCATTTTCAAGAACTGCTTCTCAGTCAGACGAGCAACGACAGAGAGAAAGCCAAGCTAGCGCAAATGGGGATAGACGGGATCACTCCGTTGTATCCTGGGTGCCGGCCTCAGGATACGCGCTTGCAAGTAACGCTTAATGCTATGGAGATGAAGTCGGGAAACAGTTGGACCGACAAGAGCTTCAACCAGAACCTGAAATTCTGGCACGATATTCTCCCCGAGGGTAACACATTACCAACTACTATCGAGGAGGCCAAGAAAGTCCTGTGCCCTCTTGACCTACCGCACGAGAGATACCACGCCTGCATCAATGATTGCGTAATTTATCGGGGCGATTACGAGGACTTGACCAAATGTCCGGTGTGCGGTCACGGACGGTACAAGAGTGGAAAGAAGAAAAATCCTCGAAAAGTGGTATGGTACTTTCCTATCACTCCCCGTCTTCAGCGGTGGTTCGTGGATCCTAAGGAAGCAAAGCTCATGCAATGGCACGCGGAAAGGGAGAAGCCCGCAGAAGATCCGGAGAAGGGCACCATCCTGACACACCCTGCAGACGCTATCAATTGGCAAGCATTGGACATCGCCTTCGAAGATTTTGGGCGCGACGCAAGGAACGTCAGGCTGGGTATGTGCACAGATGGAATGAATCCGTTCTTCAATGGCACACATAGCACCTGGCCCGTGTTTGTATGGCCTTACAACCTTCCCCCGTGGCTGTGCACGAAGTCAAAGTACATACACATGAGTATGCTTATTCAGGGTCCGAAACAACCAGGTGTCGACATACATCTGTATTTCGAGCTGTTGAAAGAGGAGTTAGAAACGTTATGGAAGACGCCTGTCCGTACGTGGGACGCCTACACTAAAGAATATTTCAATATGAGCGCCGCGTTGCTCACGACGGTGCAGGACTATCCTGGAATGTCGTCTGTATCGGCCCAGGTGGGCCACGGATTCTGTGGATGTATCAGGTGCATGGATGAGACCCCGCATATCCAGCTACCAAGAATACAAGGGTCTTCGAAAACCGTGTACCCAGGGGCTCGAAGGTGGCTTCGCATGGACCACCCGTGGAGAAAACGCGGGGATTTGTTCGATGGTCAAGAAGAAAGAGAAACAAAACCGATCCCGAGGACCGGCATAGAAATTGATGAGCTTTTGACAAATTGGGAGGAGTGCCCTGCGCCGGGAAAGAAGCGACCGAGGGTAAAACCGCTGCTGGGTGTATGGAAAGCGAGGTGTGCTTTCCATGACTTGGAGTACTGGAAGGTCCTCCACACGCCCCATAGCCTCGATGTAATGCACATTACGAAGAATGTTACCGAGGCTGTTCTTGGCACTCTTTCAAACATGCCGGAAAAGACCAAGGATGGGAAGAAAGCACGATACGATCTGAAATGGCTTGGCATCAAGAAAGATATTCACGGCCCCGATAGTGATGATGATGATGATAATGATGACCAGACGGAAGGGACTCAAGGTCGCCGCAAAAGGAGGAAGAAGAGCGCGGTTGTGCTTCCACCTACCTGCTTCACTATGAGTCCGGAGGAGCTCAAGCAGTTCTACAAGTGCCTCTTAGGAGTCAAATTTCCTTACGGTTACGCGGGGAAGACAAGCAGATATCTGGACGAAACAAAGAAGAGGTTCAGCGGGATGAAGTCTCACGATTGTCATGTGCTTATGACGCAGATAATTCCCGTTGCGATCCGAGGGATAATGGACGAGCACGTCCGTGATACGCTGTCTGCACTTTGCAACTTTTTTGATGTCATCAACCGTAAGTCGATCGGCGTGAGGCAGCTCCAGAAGATACAGGATGAGATCGTGGGGATACTATGCGAGCTCGAGATTTACTTCCCGCCCGCGTTCTTTGACATCTGCGTGCATCTCCTTCTCCACGTCGTTGATGACATACTGAAGCTCGGTCCGACGTTCCTGCACTACATGATGCCGTTCGAAAGGCAGAACGGTGTCATCAAAGGATTCGTTCGCAACAGGGCCCGTCCAGACGCAAGCATGGCCAAGGGCTTTCTGACCAAAGAGTGCATCACCTTCTGCCAGAGTTATCTAAGCACCGAGAACGAGGATGTTGGTCTGGCCACCAGGCCGCACGTCGGCAGGCTCGCTGGTTTTGGTCACCGTGAGGGCTACCGCTCACTCCCTGTCTTGATTGATGGTCGACACGTCGACTTCGATAGGGCTCACCGGGTCGCGCTACAACACTTAGAATTGATCGAACCTTGGGTGGAAGAGCACAGAAGCATAATCGAGAAGAACTACATCGACCTGGGCCGGCCGAGGAAGAACGGAGACGTAACCAGAGAGCACAACTCCAGCTTCACGCGTTGGTTCAGGGAAAAACAACTGTCCGAATCACGGGTCAGAAAGCCAAGTACGGAAGATGAAAAACTCATATTCTCCATATCACAGGGCCCCGCGCAGAACGTGAAGACCTATCAGACGTACGACATCAATGCTTACAGATTCTGCACCGAGGAAAAGGACAGGAGTAGCGAATATCAAAACTCAGGAGTAACTATGCTATCCTACGCCGATGACGAGGCTACCGTCAAACAAAGATACTTCGGAAGGATAGAGGAGATATGGGATCTCAACTACTGTGGAGAGTCGGTGCCAATGTTCCGTGTGAGATGGGCCAAGAACGTCGAAAAAGAAGGCCGGTATTTCACCACCATGGTTATACCCGAAGCCAACTCGAAGAAAGCCTCCGCGAAAAATGAGCCATGGGTACTCGCTAGCCAAGTCGATCAATGCTTCTTCATTACCGACCCGTCAAAGCCTAACCGTGTTGTCGTGAGGAGGGGCAAGAGGAGCATCATCGGAATGGAAGGAGACGCCAATGAGGAGGACCTGGACGGCGATCCGAAGATCGAGGAGGAATTCGACAACTACTTCGACATGCCTACTACTAATTCTAAAGAAAAAAGGAAGACCTCCCTACCTACCAAAGGTTGTCCGTTCACGCGAAGAAGTCTCAAGGTGACCGGCCTAAGCTATTCAACCGCCAAGAAGGGAAAGAAGAAATGCTAGTTTGGGGCCGGCCGGGACGAAGATCGACAACTTTTTTGTGTATTATATATAATTTGTTTTGTATGAGAGACAAGCATATGGTCTATGTAATTTGATATATATGGCACAGTTTCAATATTTGTATTAACTGTTTTTTTATTAACATGTGTGTAAAAACAGAAAATTTAAATAAAAAACCAACTATTAACTGTTTTTTTATTAACATGTGTGTAAAAACAGAAAATTTAAATAAAAAAACCAACTATTCTGTGGCGCACCCCTTATCGGGTGCGCCACAGAATAAGCTATTTCTGTGGCGCACCGAGCCAGGGTGCGCCACAGAAAGGTGAGAATTCTGTGGCGCACCGCAGAGAGGGTGCGCCACAGAAATTTGTCGCCCACACTTACATGTGGGCCAGGGTGCGCCGCGGCCTCCACACTCGCGTTCGAAAACAACTCCCCACACACTCGCGCGCGCTCCGGCCGGCCGTTCTCGCCGTCCTCGCCGTCGCCGTCGACGCGCGCTCCGGCCGCCCTCGCCGTCCTCGCCGTCGACGTCACCCTCGACGTCCTCGCCGCCTCCCTCCCCCCTCGCCGTCTCTCCGTCGCGCGGTGCCGGCCGCAGGACGCCGCCGTGCAGGACCTCGACGCCGCCGGCTGCAGGACCTCCACGACACGTTGGCTGCAGGACCTCGACGCCGGCTGCCCCTCCACGACATCGCCGCCCTCTCCCTCCCTCCCCTCCCCGAGGTGCTTCCCCTTTCCCCCTCCTCCCTCCCCTACCGAACTCCTGCAGCCAAGGTGTTTGTAAAAATTCCAAAGAGAAATTTTAGTTCCTGTTTTTGATTCTGTTGTTGATTGCTAGTAGCCTTGCTGCGAATTGCTTTTAGTGCTGGTTGATGTTAGTTGAGATGAAAAAATTGAGATGAAAAAATTGTTAGTGCATATGCAGTAGCAAATTTGCTAAGTGTTAAATAGGTTAGTGCTAGCTAGGTTAGTTTAGTTGCTGTTAGGTTAGTTGCTTGTTGTGACAGGGAGCTCAGATCCTTGTTTGTTTGATGTTTTGCTTAAGGGAACTCTCTGGATAGAATTGTTAGTGAAACTAGTGTTTCTGCCACTTTTAGGATTAAGTTAGGATTAAGTTAATTAGTTGCTGCCCACTTTGTGTTAGTTGCTGCTAAGTATTTGTGTTGCTGCCCACTTTGTGTTAGTTGCTGCTAAGTATTTGTGTTGCTTGGTGTTAATTTATTGCAACCTTGCTTTAACGAGTCGGATGAAACCCTGTAGCAACCTTGCTTAAGTCGACCATCCTTCATTGGATAGCATTTTGGGTTAGGGTTGATGCTGCATTTTGATTATTTCACTAATGGTCACTGGTTTGATTAGCTCCCAAAACCATCATGGATAATTGAGCAAACTATTTCAAATCCTTTCAAACTTGATTTGATAAGGAAGATGAGATGGAGTAGATGAGATCTATAAAGGTGCATTTCCCAAATTTTCAAGATTTAATCAAATGGGAAAGGCCTAGAAATGCTATCTGTTAACATGAGTGAAGATAGGTTTTACTTGACAGTTTTGGAGTTAGAGAATTTTTACTATCCAGAACAAATTCTCATGTGTTCTCCAACTTCTATATAGGCTATGTGGTGGAGTTAGAGAATTTTTACTTGACAGTTTTGGAGTTAGAAATGCTATCTGTTAACAGCTCACATGCTACTCTTTGATTGCAGGAAAGCGAAGAGAGATACACAGCCATTGTGCAACCGTGCCAGTGGTGGCCACCTTTTCCAGAAAAGGTAGCTGAGATGGTTCTGTGGTGGTGGTCTTCTGGCCACCACATTAATTCTTGTGGTGGTTTTTGGTGGTTGTTTTGTGGTTGTGGTGGTTCTGTGGTGGTTGTGAGATGGTGGTGGTGGTGGTCTTCTGGCCACCACATTCTTGTGGATGAAATGTTTGCAGGTACCCCGAGAGGCCCTTGAGATTGCCGGAACGTCGATTAACTTCCGTTCCGGCAATTTCGGGTACTCCATATGTCCCTTTTTTAGCAAAGGTCATGCCGGATTTTTTCGTGAAATTTGGCATGACTTTGCTAAAAATAGGACATATGGGGTATTGTGCTTGTGCTCCGACCATCGTGTCGTTGAGATGCCGGCCGTAGATGTGTTTTTTTTTTGTTCGAAATGTTTGCAGGTACCCCGAGAGGCCCTTGAGATTGCCGGAACGTCGATTAACTTCCGTTCCGGCAATTTCGGGTACTCCATATGTCCCTTTTTTAGCAAAGGTCATGCCGGATTTTTTCGTGAAATTTGGCATGACTTTGCTAAAAATAGGACATATGGGGTATTGTGCTTGTGCTCCGACCATCGTGTCGTTGAGATGCCGGCCGGAGGTGCCGGCCGTAGATGTGTTTTTTTTTTGTTGGAAATGCTTGCAGGTACCCCGAGAGGCCCTTGAGATTGCCGGAACGTCGATTAACTTCCGTTCCGGCAATTTCGGGTACTCCATATGTCCCTTTTTTAGCAAAGGTCATGCCGGATTTTTTCGTGAAATTTGGCATGACTTTGCTAAAAATAGGACATATGGGGTATTGTGCTTGTGCTCCGACCATCGTGTCGTTGAGATGCCGGCCGGAGGTGCCGGCCGTAGATGTGTTTTTTTTTTGTTGGAAATGCTTGCAGGTACCCCGAGAGGCCCTTGAGATTGCCGGAACGTCGATTAACTTCCGTTCCGGCAATTTCGGGTACTCCATATGTCCCTTTTTTAGCAAAGGTCATGCCGGATTTTTTCGTGAAATTTGGCATGACTTTGCTAAAAATAGGACATATGGGGTATTGCGACTAGTGCATGGGCCGGGGTATCTTAGTACTTAGTTAGGTGATTTTTTTTCTCTTATATTTGTCATACTAACTTTTTGCCTCTTTTTAATGCAGTGCAAACATGGCCGACAATGACGAGGCTGGGGTTTCTGGAACAAGGGGCGAGGAACCGATGGAGCAAAATATTATGATTCCGAGTTTCATCTCAGCGGCGGTGACAAATACGCTCACGTCGCTCTTTACAACCATATGTGAGTCTGTCAGGGATTGGACTGAAGGAGGGAAAAAAGGGCCTGCCCCAGTGATCAGCTTCGGCTCCAGACAGTACCCAATACTGCCTCCGGAAGATACACCAGATACAGCAGAGAAGAAGAAGAAGCACAGGAAGAGGAGTAAGCCAGCTCCGAAGACGAAACTTAGCACACCGGGGTATGTCCGGAGTGACCCCATGATACCACCCCGTGCGGGTGACTTGTCGTCCCGGTTGCATGAAGCTGGTCAACCGATACTGCCTTCGGAGCTGCTCCACCTCGCAGATGGATGCATGGCCCCTTTGCAACTTGCTATCTTGAAGCTAGAGGGCAACCTTCTTAAAGACGAGAATCCGAACTACCCGGTGTTCACTGTCAAGGTGCCAAGGGACTTGGTTGACTTCGTTGATGAATCTCCAGCGGATCTGTTCTTCATATCGTGCGAGGACGTCTTCAACTTGTTTCACTTTAAACGGCTGGACTATAACTTGGTCCGCCTATACGCGCTCAGCCAGGCGATGATGATCAGGAGAGAACAAACCCCGTACGTCAAGGTAGTGGATCCCTACTACATGCGGGACAGCCAGCTGGAGGAAGGATCACCGACACGGGCTAAGGCCACGGAGTACCTCCAGAGAATCATGCTGAACATGAGCACGAAGACCAGCCTTCTTCTGCCTTTCTTTTTCAAGTAAGTCCGCATCTAGTCGCCGCTGTCGTATCTTATGCTTTCTTATAGATTTCTTCTGTTGTGTTGATCCTTTCCAATATTCCGTTTCAATTGTGTTGAGCAGTGACAAGTACTCAGTACTCATCGCCGTGCACCCGAAGTGGTCAACTGCCACATATTTAGACTCAGGGACTACGCCGAAAGACTACACTAGAATTAAGGGTGTTCTCGATGAGGCTCTCGAGGGCTACGCCAAAAACGGAGGTTCCTTCGAGAAGAAAGCGAAACGTATAATTGACAACACACACAAGTTTTACCATGGGACGGGGTTTCATTGCATCAAGCAAAAGTCTGGCAACGTGGATGCCTTCTACGTCCTCTTACACATGAAATCGTATGTCCGGGATGCAGTGATAACGAATTTGCCATATCGTCTCCAAGAATGGGCCAAATATGATGAGGATCTCACTGATGATGACCTTAGAGCAGACTTCCATCGCATCCAGTTACAGTTATCAAAAATCATCCTGGAAGATGTCAAGACAGCAGGGGGGTCCTTACACAACGCCAGAGGTAGAAACCTTGCTTCTTTCTTTTCTATATTAGATGAATAAATCATACTCTAGTTATATCATGCATTAATCAAATATATATCCCAACCGATTTTCAGCGTTGTCTAAGTGGGAGATCGAAGAACGCCTAGATAAGCAGAATGACAGGAGGACGTGGATGACGAAAGACGGCATTTATCCGTTTCCGGAGCGGATCAGGAAGAAGGATCCATCATACGGGTTTTTCTCTATTTGATCTTTTTGTGGTAAGTTGATATAAAATATGAGGCATGATTTTTGTAAGTTGATACCAGTTAAGTATGAGGCATGATTGTTAGTTGACCTTAGCTAATTCATTTCTAGAATGCCGATGATTAAAATGTTGTGACACTATGTGACGCAGAGATGGCGTCAGTGAAACTTGTGATATGCAGGAATACAAACTCAAGGGCCTCTCGGCAAACCGTTCCCGGCGCCGCTCCGCTCGTAGCGCTCGCGAAGAAGGCTACATGAGATCGTCGTGTTCCCGCTATTGCTCACCGTCAACGCCGAGATGTAATCTATTCGATCCTAGTGTAGGCGGTGAACACTTCATTTTGTAACGTGGGCAACGATTCGATGAACTTTTGTATATCTCAACAATTGTGTAAAACTTCCGCACTTTTGTATCAACTTGTGATGACATATATTAGTAATGTGTTTGTTTTGATATATCTGTGAAAATATATCTCTGTTTCTGTTATATCTGTGTAAATATGAAATATACATGTATTCTGGTATTATACTGGTATTTGTATAAATATACGGGTACAGTACTGCGCAGTAATTCTGTGGCGCACCCATGACTATTCTGTGGCGCACCCTATTCTGTGGCGCATGGTTACACGGGTGCGCCACAGAATAGTTATTCTGTGGCGCACCAGTCGCGGTGCGCCACAGAATAGCCACTATTCTGTGGCGCATGGGTGGTGCGCCACAGAATAGCTTATTTAGTGGCGACTATTCTGTGGCGCACCACCCATGCGCCACAGAATAGCAAAATGGTGCGCCACAGAAAAGCTTTTCTGTACTAGTGTTTGATGAAAAGATGAAAAAAAAACTCTGCCCTTCCATCTCTTGGATAGATAGAGAGGGAGGGCAGAGGCCTTTGGTGTCCCGTTCAGTCAAGAATTGGGACTTCATAATTACTAGCCAATATTTATCTCATGCCTTTCCTTGTTCATGGTTTGATATTCTGGTGTCCTGGGCGTAGAGGAACCACACCAATCCATCCCGAATTTGGTGGTTAAACACTACTGCGGTGACGATACTGTAGGGGAGGTCCTGCGGCAAAATAGATCAATGCCAGAATGATAAAAAGATTAACACCTCTTATTTGACTTTTTCACTATTTTGAAATAAAAAAAGATCCAAATATAAAATGCAAAGGTCGTCTTATTCAAAACCTCAATCATCACATCCCCTCTCTCCCACTTCACACCTTGGAACGCATTGTTTTTATAGAGAGAAAGGCGCTTTCCATCATCTTCTTAACCTGAAATGAAGAGGTACCCCCGGGAAGAGATCCAGTGGAGACGGGTGGGCCTGTAGCACAGAGGATTAGAGCACATGGCTATGAACCACGGTGTTGGGGGTTCGAATCCCTCCTCGCCCACAACCTTCCAAAGGGGGAAGCGCCTTTACTTTCCCCCTGAGGGCAAGAAAATCATGTTCGGGATAGTGCTTTGACCATCTTGTTGGAAATGTTTGGAGGTACCTTGAGAGACCCTTGAGATTGCCGGAACGTCGATTAACTTCCGTTCCGGCAACTTCGGGTACTCCATATGTCCCTTTTTTAGCAAAGGTCATGCCGGATTTTTTCGTGAAATTTGGCATGACTTTGTTAAAAATAGGACATATGGGGTATTGTGCTTGTGCTCCGACCATCGTGTCGTTGAGATGCCGGACTTAGATGTGTTGTGTGTGTTTGTGTGTGCATGCATGTTGCGGCTCTAATTAAGTTATGTACTCTCGTTTCTTCTCTATGTATAGCGCGTAGTCAACCATGGTCATAATGAGGAGCTCCAGTCAAATCAGAACATACAAGGACCAAGCGAAGGCGGACATGATTCGGTCCAACGGGAGGCAGATAAGATGTCCATGTCGAAAATGCAAACATGAGAGGTGGATACACCCTGATTCTGGATTATTGGAGGAGCACCTGCTCAGGCACGGTTTCATGTCGGAACAAGCCAAACAAGATCATCGTCATGACGAAGGAGATGCCCGCGGCGGACAAGATGATCATGACGAAGGAGATGCCCGCGGCGGACAAGATGATGACGAAGGAGATGCCGGTGACGGACAAGATCATCATGATGACGAAGGAGATGCCGGCGGACATGATCATCATGACGAAGGAGACGAGCAGACCCCGCTAAGTTTGGGCTTGCAGGATGAAATATACATGTATTCTGGTATTATACTGGTATTTGTATGAATATACGGGTACAGTACTGCGCAGTAATTCTGTGGCGCACCCATGACTATTCTGTGGCGCACCCTATTCTGTGGCGCATGGTTACACGGGTGCGCCACAGAATAGTTATTCTGTGGCGCACCAGTCGCGGTGCGCCACAGAATAGCCACTATTCTGTGGCGCATGGGTGGTGCGCCACAGAATAGCTTATTTAGTGGCGACTATTCTGTGGCGCACCACCCATGCGCCACAGAATAGCAAAATGGTGCGCCACAGAAAAGCTTTTCTGTACTAGTGTTTGATGAAAAGATGAAAAACAAACTCTGCCCTTCCATCTCTTGGATAGATAGAGAGGGAGGGCAGAGGCCTTTGGTGTCCCGTTCAATCAAGAATTGGGACTTCATAATTACTAGCCAATATTTATCTCATGCCTTTCCTTGTTCATGGTTTGATATTCTGGTGTCCTGGGCGTAGAGGAACCACACCAATCCATCCCGAATTTGGTGGTTAAACACTACTGCGGTGACGATACTGTAGGGGAGGTCTTGCGGCAAAATAGATCAATGCCAGAATGATAAAAAGATTAACACCTCTTATTTGACTTTTTCACTATTTTGAAATAAAAAAAGATCCAAATATAAAATGCAAAGGTCGTCTTATTCAAAACCTCAATCATCACATCCCCTCTCTCCCACTTCACACCTTGGAACGCATTGTTTTTATAGAGAGAAAGGCGCTTTCCCATCTTCTTAACCTGAAATGAAGAGGTACCCCCGGGAAGAGATCCAGTGGAGACGGGTGGGCCTGTAGCACAGAGGATTAGAGCACATGGCTATGAACCACGGTGTTGGGGGTTCGAATCCCTCCTCGCCCACAACCTTCCAAAGGGGGAAGCGCCTTTACTTTCCCCCTGAGGGCAAGAAAATCATGTTCGGGATAGCGGAAGTAAAGCTATTGAATTTAGGTATGCTCTTTCCTTTTGTCGAAGTGGAATCATAGAACACAATGTGATACGATGAGATAGAATGCAATAGAAATAGAAATAAGGATAGCAAACGGGTTACCTACTACTAAGGGTCAAAGCAAGCCCTTTAATTCAATTCTTTATTCTTACATTAAAGAATGAATCAAACGTCCCCACGTAAGATTTGAACCTACGACCAGTCGATTAACAGCCGACCGCTCTACCACTGAGCTACTGAGGAACAAGGGGGGATTCGACCTCCTAGAGTTCAACTCCCGTTCTCAACCCATGAACAATATGAGTCCGAAGCTTCTTTCGTAACTCCCAGGATTTCTTCGTAGTGGCTCCGTTCCATGCCTCATTTCATAAGGAAACCCAAAGTGGCTCAATTTCACTTCCTAGCACTTCCTATCTTTTAATATACATCCCTTTGGTCTTATTGACATAAGAAATGTCATTTATAGTTTATCTCTTTCTATATATAGAAAGTCAAGAAATTCTCAACGAAACGTCGAGAAATTGTGCATAGAGAAAACTCTAAAGAAAGAAAAAAAGGAGACCCATGCCATGATTTTCAAATCTTTTCTATTTAGTAGTCTAAGTTTCACGATGAGGATAATTAATTCGGTCGTTGTGGTCGGACTGTATTATGGATTTCTGACCACATTCTCCACAGGTCCCTCTCGATCGTCTTTCTCCAATCTTCATATCGATCCATTATCCACCTATGTATCTATTATTTATTAGCTAAACGGGTGGAGGATCCACCCAATTTGGTTATATCATGGACTCAAAAAAGGATCCGAATTTGACTGAAATGCACGATCTTCACAGGTATCACTTTTCACAATATCTAAAAGTGGAATAGGGATTTTTTAACCATTTCCTATAAGAGAATGGTTTCCATTACTTTGATAAATAGATTCTTATATCAAATTATAGCTATTGCATTAAAGAAGAAAAAACTAATATAAGTTGAAGACGTGGAATGGTAGTGAATAGAGAGAAAGATTCTTCTGGTTTTCTTTTTCCTGAAAATATTCTATCTGTCTCCTAGACGCCGTAGAGAATTGAGAATTTTCATATCTTTCAATTCTCGTACTCGTAATTAGAAAGTTATGGAAGGAGACCCATCATTTTGCAATGAAAACAACTTATAAAACTCTAGACAATTTCGAAATCAGGCCGAGCGTCTTAATACATATGCAAAAAAAAAATCATTATTGGCCCACCATTGATTAGAAGATTTAGTTTGTATGAATCGCTATTGGTTTTATAGGAATAATGGCAATCGTTTCAGTATGTTAAGGATAGAGATGTATCCACAATTGATTTAGAGTTACTTAATAGCCTATTTTTATACCATATCTCTATCCGGTGAAATTCTCGAGCCGAAAGATGGATGCATATGCTGTGTTTCAGTTTGCAAAATGATATCAATTAAATGGTGTATCAATTCCATAAATTGGATATGGTAATAAATAAATCAGAAAAAAATTCTAATATTTTATATAGAAGAAATGTTTCCTCTATCTAAAATAAAAGAATGTACTCTTCTATCCAAATCCAATTTGCATTGAAAAAATAAATCCAAATCCTAGCAGTAGATGATTAATTGCAAATTTTTGTGTGTACGAGATTAGAATAACTTCAAAACTGACATAATTTTTTATTTTTCTAGATCAGAAAAATATATAAAAAGATAGGAGGTAGAAATTTTAGGGATTTTTGGTTAAAGAAGAAAAATAAGAAAACAAGGGTTCTGTTGAATTTCAAGTATTCAGTTTCACCAATAAGATACGGAGACTTGCTTCACATTTGGAATTACACAAAAAATAGTTTTCATCGGAAAGAGGTCTATGAATACTTTTGGGAAAACGTCGACATTTGTTGGCTTATTTGGCAAAGAAAAATTGAGTATGTTATAAGAAATTAATTAGTCAGTTGAATATTCGGGAGCAATAATTCAATCGTTCTAATTTTTTTCTTATTTTCTTTGTAGTCTTATAGTAGTCTTAGATTTTGCATTTTGATGAGCCTCGTTTTGAGGAATTCATGGAATAATCCATTTTCGTGGAATAATGAATTAAGGAAGAAAGGATATGAGTCTACCGTTTACAAGAAAATATCTCATGATAGTCAATATGGGCCCTCAACACCCATCAATGCATGGTGTTCTTAGACTGATCGTTACTCTCGATGGTGAAGATGTTATTGATTGTGAACCCATATTAGGCTATTAACACAGAGGAATGGAAAAAATCATGGAAAACCATTAAATAATAGAGGAGGGAGATATAGAGATGGCAGAGGAGGATAGGAAGGGGGAGGGGATAGGATAGTTATTTAGACAAGGAACTCGTAAATTCCTTAAGTTAAGAAAGAAAAAGAATAAAAACACGGATACATAACATAAAAAAAGAATAAATAAGATGTGATTCGCCCTCCTCCTACATATTTAATTTATTCTCCTATACAAAAACTAACAAGACCCACCCCATTGGTAATTCCATCAATGATACCCTTATCGAAAAACTCCGTTAGTTCGGTTAATCCTCTTATACCGAGGGTAAAGACCCTAGTATAGAAAATATCTATATAACCACGATTATATGACAAACTGTATATCTTTTATTACTTGATCAAAAAAGTACTTTTTCGTACTTTCCTCGTAAAAGGAATTTATTAAATCCAAATTCTGAAAAAAAAGAATAAGCGGATCCATATAAGATATATGCTATGAATAAACCGAGGATAGCGAGACTTACAGAAGAAATAGCATAACTATATGAATTTATAGAAGAATTAGAACTTTCCTGAGTCAAGTTTATTGAATGAGTTAACCACTTTGATAATAGGGTTAACTCCGCTATTCCATTATCCATTGCTCCATTATCAAAAGAGATTCCTATAAATCCAATGAATAAAGTAAAAAGCAGTAATATAAGAAGAGGAAATAACATTGTATTTCCTGTTTCATGCGGATATGCAAAAGTGTTTTTAGCCCCAAAGGATGCACTAAAGCATCCTATCCTATTTCTTCTATTACCTTGAATTTTGGGTATATTTTGTGAAAAAGACAAACTCCACTCTTTGTTGTTGATAAACCAAAATCCCTATTAACTCCTTTGGGTATCTTTTTTCCCCATAAGGATATTGAATACAAGGAACCCTCTATTTTGGTTCTGTAATTTTGAAAATGAATGCGCAAATACCCATCAAATGTAAGTAAATATATCCGAAACATATAAAAGCCAGTTAATCCTGTAGTAAAGGATGCTATTATTCCAAAAAAAGAGCGAACACAACTAACTATTACTAAGACCTCATCTTTGGACCAAAAGCAAGCAAGAGGTGGAATACCACAAAGAAAAAGTGTACCCCATAAAAAAGTGGTTCTTGTAATTGGAATGTATTTTCTTAAACCGCCCATAAGAACCATATTCTGACTTTTATCTAGTGAATATCCAACAAGAGGTTCCATTGAATGAATAACGGATATGGCCGTCTTCAGTTTGTTCCCCATTTCTTCTCAAGTGTGAGCCTAACACACTGTTGTGGACATCCAATAGGCGGGGCGCATAGACCGCGGACAGGTGCCACGCTCAAATTTAAAGAAAAAATCGCTCCTTCTAATCTTCCGGGCCCTTTTTCGGTGTCTAAACGGCTTTTTTTGCGGCCGAGATTTACCGCGGGCGCTCTTGCGGCGCGTGCACGTATGTAAAATCCACCATATCGCAAAAATAAGAAGTCCCAAAAGCCTAACTTCGCGAGAGCTTTCCAACGACTCCTAAACCTCCTCGAATGGAGCTCGGTATCGTTCGTTCTGTCAGTCCGAATGACTTTGCTCCGTATGACCATTTCGTACGTCTTCAGTTTGTTCCCCATTTCTTCTCAAGCGTGAGCCTAACACACTATTGTGGACATCCAATAGGTGGGGCGCATACACACATATGTATAAATTTAAATTATCTGTTTAAAAAAGATCAGTCATTTAAATTTTCAAAAGCAAATAAAATGCTGGTTTTGTTTGGGGAGAGAGAAGAGATAACTTTTATTCACATGCACGCAGTCGTGATATTTCTCTCTGACAAAAGCTACTGGGATCCACAACGGTGGTTTGATATAAACATTATACGGGATTGGATATAGCCCATACAGAGGAATACTTTTGGAGTGGTCCTCTTGCTGCGTGGATCTTGGCGAGTTTGGACGGTGGATCATTTTTAACCGGTGCAAGGGTTTAGAGTTCAACATGAGAATGCAAGGGGACCTATGAAGGATGGAATCAGATACCACCATAAGATGAGCACACATATATTCCTGGGTTCTTCGGTTCGTCTTGATACAAGCAACCACTTGTTGATTCCTGCATTATAGCATCATGACTTTGCTTCACCAAATTTTAGAGAACCAGGATCCCTTGCCTATATGGCTAAATCAAATAATTGTTCTGACAAAAGATAACTATTCGTTGCTATTGTGTTTGTCTGACAGGAAGCTGATGTGATCGATCACTAGGGTTAGGAAATTCGGCCACAGTAAAAATATATCATAAAGGTAACCAAAAATACTAGTAGAAATATATATATGCACATGCCCTTCTAGCCATATACATCCACTTGCCTGGTGGCAAAAGCAGATAATTATTCTCACAGAAAAGCTGATATGATTGATCGCGTGGCTTGGAAAATTCTATCACGATAAGAAGAATCACAAGTGCAACCAACATTGGTTTCTCAAGGTACCCATAAATAGTAGGAACATAGGAACTAGTGCAAATGCTGGTTACGCTTACGTGTGTTGCAAGTGCTGGAATGTTCGCTCAGCGAGGTGGGGAGCTGTTATATATTGCCAATAGCGAGTTTTACCATCGCCTCGCTCACCAGGAAGCGCGCGGTCTCCTATGCTGAACTAGTTAACTGATTTTTGTCTCAAAAAAAAATGTAACAGTGATTTGCTAGAATAAATCAGCCTAATAGCGTGCGCTAAATAAGCGTACTTGTACATACTGTCGAAAGGAAAAAGAATTAATCAGCATGTCTCTTTTGTTTGGAGGTGGTGTACATAGTGTCCTTATGGTAACTGAAAAATAAAACAAGTTTTTAGCTTTTAAAGTAACGTCAAAAAGCATTTTTTACATGCGACAAAATCTTTAACATTTTATTTTATTTTGCATCTATGTAGAATAAACGAAATATGATCAAATTATGAGGTCGTAACCACCTACCTAGGAGCCTAGCCAGGACGTACGTGTCCTGGTAGAGGAGGGGAGAGCGCGAGAGCCACCCACCCCCGCCGCCGTTCGCCACTCCGGCGTCGGCGCACACCTAGCCTCACGACGGTGGCCACTCCGCCGGCACCGGCGGACCCCCCCCCCCCCCCCCCCCCCCCCCCCCTTAGAGCCATGGCCGCAGGCTCGCTCTCGGCGGGACTCGTCGCAAGGTTTTGGATTTCGTTTTGCAGTTTTTACCGGCCGGGGCGAAATGACTGAAATTCGGTTTTTCGGAAAATTTTCGGAAAATCTTGGACGAAATTGACAAACCAAAATTTGTAATCTGGGACGAAAATTGACCGAAAAATGAACGAAAATTAAACGAAAAATTGCCCAAATATTGAAATAAACCAGAACAAAATGTAGAGCAAAATATACTATCATACAGCAGAATATATGCATCATTAAAACGTTCCATACCATACTTGAACATTAGATTAACACTACTAGACCAGATTAGTTTAAACATCCAGGAATCACCACAGACGTGCGGACGAGTGCACGAAATCAGTAATTAAAGGGTTCCCTTCGCGAAGGTAAACCCGCGCGCGTTGTGGTCATGACAAGTGTCAGCTTCTTCTTTTACGCGGTCCCCGTGGTGCTTGCATGTGTGACAAGTGGCAGCATGAGAGAATTTTGGTGGGTTTTCTTCTCTTCTTCCCCGTCCTGGTTTGTGCCGCATTTATTTCGAGATTCGTTTTTAAAAACGAAATATCTTGAGAACCGTTTATCCGAATTACGAACCGTTTTCACTTTTGATATTCTCGCGTCGAGATCTTCAAAACTAGATCCCATGTTGATAGGTTTCGACGAACTTTTTTTTTTATACAACCGGTTATGTATAGTTGTACAACCGTTGTACAACCGTGTCTGTGTAGTTTGTACAAACTGTGTTTGTACAAACTGTATTTGCGTAGTTGTACAACATGTGCTTATATAGTTGTACAATCTGTGTTTGTACAACTTGTGTCTGTCTAGTTGTACAAACTGTGTCTGTACAATCTACGTCTGTGTAGTTGTACAACATGTGTCTGTGTAGTTGTACAACTTGCGTCTGTATAGTTATACAACCTGTGTCTTTTTAGCTGTACTATCTGCTAGTTGTACAACAATATCTGTTCAGTTGTACAACATGTCTGTAATACACCGTTTTACTGTGTATAAATTCTGTGTGATAAATACGTGGTTCCGGCACTATACTAATTTTGTACTTCCCTCCAGCAGTAGCAATACGCGCGCGCCTCCGTCGATTATGTACAATCCCAGGTCGTGTACATCGCTAGGCTACCAGGTCCCACGTCCTGTACATCCATTGGAAAGATCGGATCAGCGCGTCGCGTACCACGGGCGGCCGTCTGTACATCCAATCGCGGGCCGCGGGGCTTCGTACGTGCAGTGCTCCCGATCGGATCAACGTGAAGGCAACTGTTTCGTAATTGGCCGCGGGACCACGTACGTGCGACCGTGCCATGCTGCAGTTTTTCTTTCGCCCACACGCTGCCCACGTGGCCTCCTCTCCCGCGCTGAGTGCCCTTTCCAAAGGGAAACCTTTTATTAGTGGTACCCGGACGTGGAGCTCAAAGGCAGTGCCTTGATCTGGCACCATGGTGCGGCCCGAAGCCACAGCGTCGACTGCTTGGGGCCGGCCTCCATGCTGCTGCTGCCGTCGACCCGGCCGCCGCCCGAGCCCAGCTGCCCCAGCATCGATCTCTTGCAGTCATGCGTGTTGTAACCGCCGACCCAGTCGCCGGCAGCACGGCCGCTGCACAAGCCGCCTTCATTACTCCATTGCACAAGTGGATGGGAAGGAGATTGAAGAGGGGGATGAGTAGTTGTGACTGCCCTAGGTTGAGGAGGAAGCCATCTGTTCCCCACCTCCCTAGTCTAAGGGGATGGGAAGAAGGAGAAAGAGGCACCGCTGCCCGGCCTCCCTCAGCTAGGTTGCCTGCTGATACCCACAAGTATAGGGGATCGTTGAAATCTTCGATGTGTAAGTATTAGTATCGATCCCACGAGGAGTAGAAGGTATAAGTGTTTATCCTTTCAAATAAGAGTGTCACTATTCTTATTATCTATGCACTAGACAAAGTAAAATGATGCAAGTGTTTTTTGGGTTTTTGGTGTAGAGTTTGCAATAAAATAAAATGCTGAAAATAAAATATGACAAGTGAAAGCTCTCAAAGAGAGAAAGCCCAATCCTCTATGCAGCAAGAGGACAAGCTCAAGTGTGTGTTTCTTATAAGTGGAAAACGTTCCCAAGGGCTACCTAGACTTCATGGCATAAATATTTCTAGAACAACAAGGTAAACATTTTGTCAAGTTTTAATCTTCTTTGGACGGAGCCATAATTAGGGAAAGCTAAATAAATAAACTAAACCCCCTTATGATAGTTCTTATGGCCAAGTAAATGACTGCACAAGAGTTATTAAGACATAGAGTCCCACCATAGCCTTAAACTCTAAGGTCCCCGATACTAATACCCTCATAATGCAACTTCATGACTCGGTCTCAGGTTTACATGTCCTCCCAAGTCTCCCTCACTCCATTACACTACGGTGTTCTCCTATGAGCCCATATAGGTGAAGTGATGTGCAGTCGACGTTCGCACAACACCATCATAGAATTACATAAAAGATAAAACTAGACAAAATACCAACACATGTTATATATAAATCATTGCCAATCCATCCTATGCCCCCAGGAACATGAGAGAACTACTCACAACGCAAAGACATGATATGATTCAATGGTATAAGTGATACAACACAATCTGAAAATATAATCTCACCCCCAAACAATGACAAGTAGCCAATCATACACAGGTAGAATAGCACTTAAACAATAGCTAGGGTTCGAACAATCTCAAACTATGAGGGGGATGAAGTGGATCACGAAGATGGTGATGGAGATGGTGCTGGTCTTGACGGTGGTGTTGATGGAGACTCCGGAGGGGGGATGGAGGAGCCTTCCGGAGGTGATTCCGGCGGCGTTTCCCCCCTCCGATCTTCTCCGGCGCAGCCTTCTGTCTCATGTTTCGTGTTTTCGTGTTTCTTCCGCCGCCTGTTTGCGAAAATCCTCGGGGACTATTTTTATAGTTGGTTTTAGGTCAAGATGAAGCCACGGAGACGAAAATGGACGGCTTCGGAGCCACGAGGGGGAAGAGAGGGTGCCTCACGCGGCCAGGGAATCTGGCCGCGTGGGACCACCCAAATCCCTCCTCGGACTTCCTTTTTCGCGGATCCTTGGCTCGTACGTCTTCTTCCTTCCAAATATTGGGCCTCGTAAAATATTAGGTCATTTGGACGTCGTTTGGTCCCTGAAAGTCAAAAAGATGAAAAAGGGGGTTTTCTGGTTCTGCAGGGTTAATTCCAAATAAATGGGGAAACTGTGAATTATCCCCTAAAATTATTATAAAACATAAATATAACCCATATATGATGCAAATAAGTTGGAATATCAAGTAATAAAATGTAAAGTTCATGTATGCATTTTACATGCATCACCTGCAGCCGCCGCACAGAGAAGTGGAGATGGGGAAATATGAAAATTAGGGTTGGTGCCGGTTCGGTTCAAGTTTTTATTCTGGACAATGGCCGGGCTGAAAATTCAAAAAAGGCCGAAATTTTTGGGCCGGTTAGTACAGATACGGGCCCAAACGAAATGGCCGAATTTCGGCGAGATTTCGTTTTTTCTCGGCGGAAATCCAGAACCTTGACTCATCGTTGGGGAGACTACTCAGATGAGGAAGACGACGACTGCAGCTCCTGCCGCTCCTACTGCGAGGTGCTCCGGAGCAGCTAACCACCGGCATCCCCTGCGCGCCCCCCGTCCCCGGCCCCGTTCTCCTCGACCCGTGGAGCTGCCGGCCATGGCCATCCGCGAGGATCTACCGCCGGACCTTGCTGGCTGCTGCTTCAATTGCCTCCGTGAGTGTCACATCTCCAGGAAGTGCACCTTTGAGACTGTCTGCTTGCGCTTCCGGGAGGAGGGGCACCACGCCAGGGAGTGCACACAGAGACGGGCGCCGCAGGTGGCGAGGCGCGAGCTACCGGCCCAAGCTCCGCGGGCGCCGGTGCACGAGCGAATCGGGGTGCGCGTACCGCCATCTCTGGCACCGTCACCGCCGCGGGCACCCCAGGAGCAGGCGCAGTGCGGTCCGGTGCACCAGAGGATTGGTGTGCGTGTTCCGCCCTTGCCCCCTCTGACGGCGGGCTCTGCGGCGCCGCAGGCGCACGTCCCCGTGCAGCTCTGAATTGGCAAGCTGAACATGCCGGTTCTCAACCTCGAGACCGGCATTGGCGTGCAACGCCGTGGACAAGGTGGAGCTGGTACAAGGGCGGCCGGCTGTGATGCTCGTCAAGCGGGGCATGCGGAGGCAAACCCTCGGTTGTCCTGGTACGGCATGGTGGACTCATCTCCCCCACCCTCGCCCTCGCCGGCGGGCCCTTCCTCTAGGGCGGCGGGTTTGGTGGGGAGGAGTGATCTGGCGGAGCGACGCCCTGCCCGTGAGACGGTGATCATAACCAGGTCGGCGGTAATCATCGCTACTGAAGAGGCGCTCCGCTGGGGGCTTGTGGCCTTCATCTCCGGCAGGAGCTCGCCGTCTCGCCAAGGGAAGCGGCCGAGGCGGTGGTGGCGAAAGTCCATCGTGCGGAGGGAAATTTTGCCGCCCATCTTCTTCCTCTTCGCCTTTGGTAGCAGGAGGATCAGAGACGAGGTCTTGGCGGCTGGCGTGGTGGACGGGGATGGGTTTTCCCTTCATCTTTCGCCATGGAATCGTCAGCTTGAAGCGGTCCGGCATACCTTGCGCTACCGCGTCCTGATTGAGCTGACTGGCATCCCAGCACACGCATGGAACAGGACCACGACCACCGTGGTACTGGGATCGGCGACATGGATCGAACGTTTGGGTACCACGACAGCAAACATGAGGACCTGCGCAGCTTCCAGGTGATAGCTTGGGCGGAAGAACTCGATTTAATCCCCAAGGAGATGGATCTGCTCATTGAGGAGCCAGATGATCGGCTGGACGAGGACGACTGCCTGGTTCTTCCCGACGAGGCACTGATCCCCATGGGGAAGCATATGCTACGATATAACATCTTCGCGCACCTTGTCAATTCAGAGGATACGTTCGCGGTGCCGGGTCGTGCTCGAATGGAGGACCGCAGGGACGACATGGAGGAAGAGGGTCCGAGAGATCACGACTCCAACAGACGCCGGAATCAGCACCATGGTCAAGATCATCGCCGTCAAAATCACCCGTGCGTTCGTAACGCGCCGATGGCCATGTGGAGCGCCGTGGTCCGGCTCGAGTAGAAATGGGCGCCGCCGTGCCATGGGCGATCCCTTGGAGGTGGCGGCATGGCCAGAGGTGAAGAAGGAGCCGGTCGTGGGTGCCAAAGTGGTGGTCCCCCGGCCAAAGCTGCAGCTGACCCTCTGCTAGAGCAACCTGTAGAAAGCACTCAAGGTGGGGCCGGGGTTAGGTCTTGCCCTGGTCCAATTGGCTGGGGATGGGTGGATCCGATGCTAGAGGAGGCCGGTCTGACCGCATGGAGTGGGCCCAAGTTGGGATCCGCTGGTGGACAAAAGTGGATGGCAGCTTGGGATCCGATGCCGCAGGAGTCACCAGTGAGCATCAGCAACTTGCCAGGTGGCATTAATGTCCAGATCCGGGACGCGGAGGCAGTTGTTGCTGGTCAAAAGCTAGAATTGATCCAATACAGCAGGCGCCAAAACATTCAAATTAAAGAAAAAAGCAATCCCAAGGCTGACGCAGAGGTGGGGCCTCTGCTGACGACACAGATAAGCCACGACCCGGAGGATCTGCAGCTTTCCAATGGCTTGCTTCCCACGCCAAGCAGCGACAGCTCGCTCTTCCCTCCATGGTCTCCCAAGAAGCCCGTCTGGCAGTTGGGGTCCCCGGTTTTTGTCCTTGACATGTTCGCTGTATCAATTTCTGGTGCAGTGGATGCTAGTGGGCCAAATGCTGTTGGGCCGGACGAGGTGAACCAATCTCTGGATCAGGCTGAGCCCGATCTGGAAGCCAACAACTTCCGTGGAAAATGCCAGAAGCCCATCTCGCCGGTGCTCCACAGGCCGGTGAAACGGAGCAGGGCCAAGCGCATATTCTTAGGGCCGGGGCGCCGTAGCAGCCGGAACCGCGGCAAGTTCGCCGCTGGGACCCCAATTCGGCAGCAGCAGCGTCTGCTGATCGCCAGGTTGGGTGTGGCCAGAGAAGGGAACGTGATCGGAGATGAGGCACTCGCCTCCTACCTGGAGCTCTTTGAGCGTCCGTTGCAGCAGGAGCAGATCAACATCATCGTGAACCTCTTTGGGTGGCAGCCCGAAGCTCTTCCCCTGGCGGATGACACGGTGGATTGCGTAGCTTGAGCTCGTGTGGATGTCTGTTTAACATTTACTGTAATTCTGTCTCCTCGGCTATGGTTGTAATGTCAAACAACCTTGATCTCCCTGTTGCCATTTGGAATCCTCATGGACTAAATTCGGTAGCGCGTCGGGTTGCGATTTTCCATGTGGTGGCTGCTTCACGCGCCAAAAATTGTCTGTCTCCAAGAGACGAAGATGGCGATCATCACCGATCGCATGGTAAGAGAGAGCCTTGGTTCGGCCTTTGACGGGTTTTTCTTCCTACCAGCGAATGGCACACGAGGTGGAATTCTGCTAGCCTGGCAATCCGCATACGTTTCGGTGACCAGCCCCCACCTCTCCGAAAATGCGATAACAACTAGCATCTTGATCGGTGAAGCTCCAGGATGGTGGTTCACTGGTGTTTATGGGCCGCTGACAAGGGTATACATCTTGGGTACCCTACCGTGAGGGTACCTGGTGCACGTGACGACTAAGGGCCAATAGCGAAGAGCCTACTCGAAGCCCAAGACAAGAGGCCCAAGAACACGGAGTACCCTCCAAGATTAGACATAGGCATAGTCGGTTTAGACTTTCCTTACGTGTAAACTAGGTCGGTTATGAACTCCCGAGACCCAGCCTATTTAAAGGCTGGGAGGGGTGCCGATCTAGGACAAGCCATACTCAAACCACTAAAGCTCTAGCGAGATCGACATCTCGCCGGAGCCACCTTGTAACCGCATAATCTCACACGATCAATAACAGACAAGCAGGAAGTAGGGTCTTTACCTCCACCCGAGGGGCCTGAACCTGGGTAAATCTTTGCCTCTGCTTGTCAGCCGACGAAACTACCAGTACTACTACGTTCTCCCCATAATCTCAACCCTAGGTCCTTAACCATGGGATTTGATGAGTGTACACCTCGTCAATTGGCGCCGTCTGTGGGAAAGAATAGTGATGGACTCACGGTTTCTTCGGTTCCATCGGAAAACGGCGACTCGCCGATCGGATCTACAAACGGCAACTCGCCGGCTGCATCAACAAACCAGAACTCGCCGACTCGGGCACACGGCAACTCGCCGACTCACTCGACAAACGGCAGCACGCCAGCTTCACCTGCAAAAAGCACATCAGATCCTCTGATGGATTTCGAGCCACACTCGCCAGATTCCAGGAGACCTTCTCCGATCTCGAGTCAGGTTTGGGTTTAACCGTTGGTTCGTTCAATTTTTTCGTCAACAAGCTTGGTGTGCAGGACTTGACAGATCCACGCCAACTCGCGACTTCCGCACCCGAGGCTCCATCGGTTGCGGCTCCTTCGACTGCGGATCCATCAACTGCGTCCATACCATCGTCGATCCTCCAAGCTTGCTCGTCTGCAACAACCATGTCGACTCGAGAGATGAACGAGCTCATTGAAGAACTCCAAGGAGAGGAGGCCGAATCAGCATACCGCACAAACGATCCCGAGCTCGATCTCCCACTCGAGGATAGTTTCGACTGCGGGATCTCCCTCAGCGACTTCGACGAACCTGAAACTCATATCGACAGCTACGTCGACTCCGAGATCTGCACCAACAACAACCTCGACTTCGAGATTCATAACAACTTCGCCGACGCCGAGATGAGCATAGGCGATGAAGGCATCGACAGCGAGATCCGTCCAGACGGACCACTCGATGGGCATATCGACTCCGACATGAGCCTTGATGAAGAAGTCGAGTCCATGACGGGACTCGAAAACACATATACATACCCTCGGGTGATACCCCAGCAGGTCTACGTTGCCATCGCCGCAGAATCATCAGACGCGCGGCCAGTCGCAGGCCTACAGAATTCCCGTGCACAGTTACTATGCCGGACGGAGTCACAACTCTCACAATCACTGCTGAGATGGCAGCAAAAGCAGATAAAGTCATCAAGGAGTGCACAATGATGCCAGCAGACGCAACACGAGAGGATATGTTGACCTTCCAGTACTTCAACTGGCAGGAATCACTTCGACTGCGGCAGGTCAGAGCAACACTCGAGAACGTAAAAAGCAAGCTAGCTTGTCGAGTGTACGAAGAAGACAGCTCTCCCTGAGCTCCACCGGGCGAGCAGACACAAGACCCAGATCAAGGCAGTCACACCTATCGCCAGATGAGAGGGCAGCACTCACTCGCAACTTAGGCAACGCTTCATGACATACGACGAGGAGGGAGTGCCAGTACCCAAAACAGCTGCGGGTGCTCTCTTACCGCTAGCATACCTAGAGGCAATCAAGCCTCCAGCTGATGACCCCAATGCAAAACTACATCGCCAACAGATCAAATCTCTCCCTAGCGCGAAGGCCATACGCCAAATCCCAAAACTCCAGGAGGGAGTCGAGATCGTGCCATAGTTGACACGCGTCGTGAAGAGCACAATCGCAGTGGTCGTCGCCACCACTCGAAGGAAAGAAGCGGCTCACGTAGGCGCAGGTCCAGGAGCAGATCACGCAGATCTTACAGTAGCGACTCATACTCTGATCGAGAGCCTGAGCCACATGGAGCTCTGTGCTTCACTCGACGCGTCCGCGAGACACGGATGCCCAAAGGGTTCAAACTCACATCTGAACAGCCCAAGTACACGGGTCGACAGGAACCTTCGGGTGGCTGGAAGACTACAGGCTGGCTGTCGCGTGCCAGCGAGGCACAAACACACAGCCATGCAATACATACGACTCATGCTCGAAGGCACAGCCCGCGACTGGCTCAAAGCTACCTCCATCAACATACGACTCGTGGGATCACTTCCGCACTGACTTCATCAAAAACTTCGAGCCTCTATGTGAGCGCCCAAAAACGTTCGAGGAGCTGCGAGCTTGCGTTCAACGGTCAGACGAAACGTTGAGGTCATACATCAGACGATGGACTGAGATACGCAACTCAGTCGGAGTAATTTCAGAAGATATGGCCATGGACTTTCAAATGGGCCTCGCCAGGCGGGACTTCAAAGAAGCACTTGGTCGCAAAAAGCCAACCTCTGTGGCTAACCTCTTGATGATCGCGACTGAGTGGGCAGACGGAGAAGACATGGCGCGCACACACGCGGGTCCTCACCCCGTGACAATCATGAAAGTGGCAGTCGAAGCCGCAGAGACTCATACAGAGACGACCGAAGGCGCAAGCGTTCAAAACGTCACTACGACGACGACAGACCCGAATTCATGGCGGCTGGGTTCTCCACACCCCGCAACGACAAGACAGAAGCGACCGACGGTCAGAAGATCGACGGGACAGTCGAGATGATCGGGGACAGTCGAGATGATCGCCGGACAGTCGAGACCGCGGCCAACGCAGTGATAGCTACAAAGGAAAGACTGGCGCAAGTCACGATCCGGGCACAATCCGAGCGATCATTCGAAGAAAAGATGGATGCTGATTGCAGATTCCACCTGTACAAGGGGGAAGACGGAAAACTGCGCTCCAATCACTCGATGAGAAACTGCAGAGTTCGACCAAATGGCGACTGATTACATAAATCTCAGAAAGGCAACAGCCGCACACGCACCCGCCTGCACCTGTGCCTCAGCCAAACAATGTGCCGTCTGATGGCACCACCCCACCACCACAGCCTGCCGCAGGCGGAAATCTCGCGGGTGCCATACAGCCCGTACCTCGGGTGGACGAACCTCAGTACCCTCCGCCCCAAGGGCAGATGTACATGATACAGAAAGGTCGCCCTTCCAACAGGGAGCAAAAACTTCGCACTCGACAAGTAAACATGGCGGTCATGTCACCTCCTGCTAACTGAATTCTTGAAGGGATCTGAAACTGCAATAAGCTTCAGCAAGAGGACCACCCTCCATCGGTTGTTCGTCCAGGGCACTCTGCTCTGGTACTCGACGCACAAATTGGAGGCTACGCCATGTCCAAGGTCTTCATGGATGGTGGCAGCGGCATAAACATCATCTTCGCAGATACGCTCCGCAAAATGAACAGGTCAGTCGAAAACCTGCCAAGATCTTCAAATACCTTTCACGGTATCGTCCCAGGCAAAGCAATAAGCCCAGAAGGCACCATACAACTCGACGTAACGTTCGGGGACAAGAACCACTTCAGGACAGAGTCGATTGAGTTCGAAGTTGTCGACTGGAAGTCACAATACCATGCCATACTTGGACGCCCGACGTTCGCTCGATTCATGGCGGTCCACACTACGCATACCTCCAGCTGAAATGCCTGGACCAAAAGGAGTAATCACAGTCAAGGGAAACTTCCAAAAGTCTGACTCTTGCGACCGAGAGTTTAGCAAAATCTCTGAGATGTTCGGCATGGAAGCAACACTCGCCGATCTAGCGGTCTCCAACGATCGAACACTTATGCCGGAGCACAAAAGGTGGCAGTCGACAGAGCATTCAATGCCACCAATGACACAAGATCGCATCAGGTGCACCCGACTGACCCGACCAAGACAGTCAATGTCTCGTCGAGTCTGCCTATCGCATAGGAAAGCGCGCTCGTCGAATTCCTCCGTGAGAACTGGGATATATTTGCGTGGTGTCCAGCCGACATGCCAGGTATTCCCAGGGAATTCGCCGAGCACTCTCTCCAATTATTTCCAGATGCTAAACCAGTCAAGCAAACAATGCGCCGCATATCCGGCCCAAAAGAACCGCAGTCGAAGCCGAAGTCGACAGACTACTCGCAGCAGGTTTCATCAGAGAAATCAAGAAATCACAATGGGTGGCCAACCCCGTACTCGTAGAGAAGAAGCACACAGATATCCTTCGGATGTGCGTAGATTTCACAGCACTCAATAAGTGTGTCCAAAGGATCACTTTCCACTACCTCGAATCGACCAGATCGTCGACTCCACCGCCGGGTGCGCTCGCTTGTCCTTCCTGGATGCTTACTCGGGTTACCACCAGATAAGGATGAAGGAAGAGGATGAAGAGAAAACGGCGTTCATAACCCCACTCGGGGTCTACTGCTACACAACAATGCCTTTCGGGCTCAAGAACGCAGGCGCAACCTACCAGCGCATGATGCAAGACTGCCTCAAGAAGCAAATTGGGCGAAACGTCCAGGTCTATGTAGATGACATCGTCATCACAACAAGGGGAAAACACACTACTCGATGACTTGCGAGAGACGTTCGCAAACCTCAAACGCTTCCACATCAAGCTCAACCCGAAGAAGTGCACGTTCGGCGTGCCAGCCGGGCAACTCCTCGGGTATCTAGTCTCGCTCGAGGAATCGAGGCAGACCCGGAGAAAATACAGGCCATCTTGACGATGCAAAGGCCTTCAAAGCTCCATGACGTGCAAAAGTTGCGGGTCGAGTAGCAGCACTCAGTCGATTCATCAGCAAGCTGGGCGAAAAAGCACTCCCGTTCTATCGACTGATGAAGAAAGCAGACAAATTCGAGTGGACGCAAGAAGCCGAAGCAGCCTTCACGGACCTCAAGCGAGTCCTCACAAGCCCTCCAATCCTCGTCGCACCAAGGGAACGCGAGCCACTATACCTATATGTCTCCGCAACTAACAGGGTGGTGAGCACCGTACTGGTAGTCGAACGAAGGGAGGAGGGACACGCCCAAAGCATACAACGTCCAGTCTATTACTTGAGTGAAGTGCTCTCCATATCAAAGCAGCGGTACCCGCACTATCAAAAGCTGGCCTACGCCGTGTTCATGTCCTCAAGGAAGCTGACGCATTACTTCTCCGAGCACCCGATCACTGTAATCAGCACCTCAGGGATCGGGGACATCCTCACAAACCCCAACGCAACTGGGCGAGTCGCAAAATGGCTCATCGAGCTAGCACCGCGAGATATCAAGTATGATTACCCGAAGGCCATCAAAGCACAAGTCTTACCTGACTTCCACACCGAGTGGATTGAAGCTCAGCTGCCAGGAGCGCCAGATGTGTCCAACTCATGGACTATGTACTTTGACGGCTCGAAGAAAAACGAAGGCGCAGGCGCGGGTGTCATCCTCATATCACCAAAAGGCGACAAGCTCGCTATATCCTGCAGATGGGATTCGAGTTCCCATCCAATAACGAAGCAGAGTACGAGGCCCTGATCCACGGCATGAGGATGGCCAAAGCCCTCGGGTGCACTCGACTGATGATCTACGGTGACTCGAATCTTGTGTGCAGCAAACAATGAAGGCCTGTGATGCAATCGCAGATAACATGATCGCCTACCGTGACCTGTACAACCTCATGGAGGGCAGCTTCGAAGGCTGCGAGTTGCGGCACATAGGGTGTGAGAGCAATGAAGAAGCAGATAAGCTAGCCAACATTGGCGCGACCAAAGCACCAGTTCCACCTGGTGTCTTCTTCGAGCGCATCGAGCACAGGTCCATCAAGAAAAAGCGAACATCTCCTACATCAGCCGCACCAGCCAAGAGCAAAGCACCTAGCACAGAGGACCCGCCAGTCGAGAGTACTCCTCATCGAGCCAACTTGGACTCAACCTTTCCTCGCATACATACTCCGCGGCGAGGTACCTGAAGACATAACAGAGTCAAGACGCGTCACTCGACAATCTAAAGCATACACCGTCATCAACGGCGAACTATACAAGCGCAGCGTATCAGGTATGTTCCAACGTTGCATAGCATTCGAAGATGGCTAGGCCATCCTTCGTGATATTCATGCAGGTACCTGTGGGCATCACGCCAGCAGTCGATCACTCGTAGCCAAAACCTTTCGCGGAGGCTTCTACTAGCCCACAGCACTCGTGACGAGCGGAATCAATAAACGCCTCCTGGTGCCACTCAAAAGGGCCGCGGGTGCTTAGGTTGAAGAACTCCCATATGTGCTATGGAGCCTACGCACAACACCCAACGCCTCAACACAATTTACCCCATTCTTCATGGTCAACGGAGCAGAGGCAATCCTGCCATCAGACGTAAGATTCAATGCACCAAGAGTCGAAGCATACAACGAAGAAGATGCAGATGAAGCGCTCGAAGATGCAGTCGACTTGCTCGAAGAAGCACGAAACACGGCGCTAGCACGCACAGCTGTCTACCAGCAAGACCTCCGCAACTATCACAGCCGTTGACTGCGTACCTGATCCTTCGAGGTCGGCGACTTGGTACTTCGACTGAAGCAAAAGAAAGTGCATAAACTTGCTTCCCCATGGAAGGACCTTTCATCATCACCGAGGTCATTGGTGGTGGAGCATGCAGACTGAAGCACGCGAAGACAGGCGAACTCTCGCATAATCCTTGGAACGTTGCGCAGCTGCGCCGTTTCTATGCTTAGATTGTTCAGTCGCACAATGTAATAGGCATATATGTCGGATGGCTGCAGGTTTCAGACACGCTCTTTTCCTTACCAGGGTACCTAAGTGGACTGGAAGGTTTTTAATGAGGCGGCCTGCAGCCTAACATTCATAAATGGAATATAGTCAATAATTCCTCATATTTCTCCATACTTACTACTCGCATAACTTATCAGCATAAACTTAGCCTCACCCGAATGCTCGGGGGCTGAGCTACCTCAAAGCATGAGCTTTCGCTCCTTCTTCAAACAGAATACTCCAGACGCACTCGAATACTCGGGGGCTGGGCCATAAAACTCATACATAAAGGACAAAGTTTCTCAACCCCACTCAACTACTCGGGGGCTGAGCCTACAGGCATAAGTTGAAGCTTCAAATCTCACAAAAAATTCATAGCCTCACTCGAACACTCGGGGCTATGTAATTTATGTTCCATATTCGAAAAGTGTTTTTCATAAACCCCATTCTATACGCTCGGGACTGCATACATGTACACTACGTACAAATGGCAAATTTACACTCGGGGGCTGTTCCCTATACAGAATAATCTAATCTTCCGGTTCGTCCTTGACTGGAAGAACAGGGCCCATAAGTTGAGCGTGGTAACACTCAACCAACACCCTCGCATATTCGACTGTATCGTCAAGGTGCGATTGTGACAAAGTTGATCCAGGCATGGGTGGACGTAACTGCATATGTGGACGCTGACTTCGGATTTATGCCATCGTTGCGTTGGCTCCATCCACAAGCTTCTGAGTGATAAAATCTCGAATGGGACCTGCACTCCGAAACAGCCCGAGCAACGCGTGGATTCCTTGAGGTTGCGGCCCAGTCGGGAAAAGCGTCTGGTTGATTCGACTGAAGGCCGACCTGCATAACTCGAGCAGCATGGTGCGCGGACGAACAACTGGTCTGAGGGTGGCAGCATCCCCTCCTCGCGAAGCTTATCCTGCTGCTCCTCCTTGATGGTGGATTTCACCCAATCGCCGTCGCTCTTCTTGAGGTCGGCAACAGGTGCAGATGCGCTCGCCGCAGTTTTCTTCCCCTTCAGAGCGGCCGCGTCAGTCGCGGGCGCGTCGGTGGCAGAAGCTTTCCTCTTTGGCGCCATGGCAGTGGTGGCTAAGGAGAACAGCAAGAGCTTGGGCGCAAGAACAATGGAGGAGAGAGGAAGACGATGAACAGGGGCGGCGCGCAGAGCAAATGGCAAAGTAAAAAACAATGCCAGCGCCGTTCCCGTATTTACCACAAATCAAACGCAATCACAGCCATCCATATCTTAATCGTGCGTTACACACGCAATTTCACCGTACACGTGGCAAACGCGGAGGGCAACCGTCGCCGGCCACTCCGCCCACTACGCACGCAAAAAGAGGAGCCATCATCACGCCTCCGTAAAAAGTGGGCCAGAGTGGTCAAATCAAGTCCAAACGGCACCGTCGTTCGGTCAGCACTGCACAATGGGCCCACCTATGTGTCATGTCCCATCCATCACATCATAGCGCACGCCACCGTGTGTCAGGCAGCGCAGTCGCCGAAAACTTCATCCCTGACGTCATCTCAAACGCTTTGATCAGAAATACATTCGAGTCTGCCCAACACATATTGGTCACTCGACTGCCTTGTTTGATTCGGGTGTGGAAAGGCAACGTTAAGGCAAAATTGGTCACTCGACCGTTCCTTCGACTGAGGCATATTACTCCCATCGGGGGCATATTAAAAAATTCTTCGACTGGAGATACTCAAGATAAAATGATTTCTGAGATTATCCTCCATTACAAGCAATACAGCACAATCTCGGGGCTACTCCCATCGGGAGCATTGTCGTGCACCCGATAGAATTACGGCAAAAAATTCTTCGATTAACATATGCAGGGTAAGAAGATTTTGAGATTATCCTCCATTGCAAGCAATAAAGCACAATCTCGGGGGCGACTCCCATCGGTAGCGCTGTCGCGCACCCGATAGAATAACGTCAAAAGGTCAGTCGACAAAAGAATCGACTCAGTTCATATACAAAATCATACTCGAAACATTCCCGAGTTGCGCCCGTCGCAAATACCTCGGATGCTGCACGCATAGTGCAAAGATAAGACCCGCCGAACTTTCGAGCTGGGCTAAGTACCGTTCCAGCAACATCAATCCTTATACTTTCCGTGTCAGCAGACATGATGAAAAATCCCGACGGACGCGTTGGGTAAAATTCAAAGTTATACTGCAGATCGACTCAGTAAGACCTCAGCGGCCTAGTCGAATCTGACCAGTTTGTTCCAGATTCGAGTCCGGGGACTCGAGTTTGATTGAAAGCTAGTAAGGTTTTACCCGAATGTGTAGTTAACCAGTCCCGATCCGTCGAGTATACTGGGCCTGCTAAGCTATTATCCCTTGATCATCATAAGCAGAAACCACAGTCGATGAGATACTCGATGTAGCCAACATGTGCTATTCATACAGGAATTCCAATTATAAAATACAAAATAGAAAAGCATATGACGTGCACTTATGCATGAGTCCATGCCCGATTCTTCGAGTCAGACAAGTACTCGGGGGCTACTGACAAGGGTATACATCTTGGGTACCCTACCGTGAGGGTACCTGGTGCACGTGACGACTAAGGGCCAATAGCAAAGAGCCTACTCGAAGCGCAAGACAAGAGGCCCAAGAAGATGGAGTACCCTCCAAGATTAGACATAGGCATAGTCGGTTTAGACTTTCCTTACGTGTAAACTAGGTCGGTTATGAACTCCCGGGACCCAGCCTATTTAAAGGCTGGGAGGGGTGCCGATCTAGGACAAGCCATACTCAAACCACCAAAGCTCTAGCGAGATCGACATCTCGCCGGAGCCACCTTATAACCGCATAATCTCACACGATCAATAATAGACAAGCAGGAAGTAGGGTCTTTACCTCCACCTGAGGGGCCTGAACCTGGGTAAATCTTTGCCTCTGCTTGTCAGCCGACGAAACTACCAGTACTACCACGTTCTCTCCCCATAATCTCAACCCTAGGTCCTTAACCATGGGATTTGATGAGTGTACACCTCGTCAGCCGCAAAATGATGTTGAGAAGCGTGCTTTCCTGACTGAGGTGCGAGATATCAGGGACCTTCATGCAGGCCCGCGGATTGTAGCGGGTGACTTCAACCTGATTGGCAACCCGGAGGATAAAAATCAGGGGAACGTTAACCGAGCTATGATGGGACGCTTTAGGAGCACCCTTGCGGCCCTGGAGCGTCTCGATAGGGTGTTTTTCACCGTGGAGTGGGAGGAGACTTACCCTGACGCCTTGCTTTCAGCCATGACCTCGGGTCCCTCAGATCACTACCTGCTGATGCTTGATCTGGCGCCAGACTTGCAACAGTGGAAACGCTTCCAATTCCAATCCTTTTGGCCGAAGGTGAATGGGTTTGAGACGGTTGTACAGGGGCTTGGAACTCGACATCACATGAATCGAATCCTTTCAAGCGTCTAGACATGAAGCTTAGAGCCACGGCCAAGGCACTCTCACGGTGGAGCTCCAAATTCATTGGGAGCATCAAAATGCAAATCCTCCTAGCAAATGAGGTGATTCTTAGGCTAGACAGCGCCATGGACAGGCGAGCACTAACGGCAGAGGAGCGCAGTCTGAGGAAGTTGCTCAAAAAGAAACTCCTAGGCCTGGCGTCACTTGAATGCACCTTGGCTAGGCAGCGTGCTCGCGTTCTATGGCTTAGGGAGGGGGATGCCTGCACCCGTTTCTTTCACCTCCCGCTAGTCACAGGCGGCGGATGGAGTTCGACAGTCGGAACATGAGGCCAAGGCAGAGGCCGTGGATGCTTTCTTTGACGGTTTACTAGCTACAGACGAGGAGAGACCCTTCTCCCTTGATCTCGACTTCCTTGGTCGGCCGTCTATGGATCTCACTCACCTAGAGCGGGACTTCACGGAGGAGGTGTGGATGGCAATCCGGGGTATGCCGCTCGACAAATGCCCGGGTTCAGATGGCTTCTCCTACCGGTTCTACATCGCTTGTTGGGGAATCATTGAGGTGGATGTCATGGCGGCTTTTGACTTCTTATCACGCCTTGATGTGAGGGGTTTTGGAGCAGTAAACCAAGCCCTAGTCACCTTACTTCCGAAGAGGCTGGGAGCTGAAGAGGTCCGCGATTTTCCACCCATCAGCCTCATTCACAGTCTCGCGAAGCTGGTGGCAAAGGAGATCGCATGTCAACTTGCGCCAGCTCTCCCTGATCTGGTGGGAATCATCAGAGTGCCTTTGTGCGTGGACGTTGCCTGCATGATAATATCATGTTGGTGCAGTGCACTGCTAGGAAGCTATAGGGAACAAAAACACCTGTCGTACGTACTTCTAAAGTTGGACATCACCAAAGCATTTGACACAGTCAACTGGTCCTTCTTGCTAGAAGTTCTGCGGAAGTTGGGGTTTGGCGAGCATCTACGGAAGTTGGGGTTTGGCGAGCATCTACGGAAGTTGGGGTTTGGCGAGCATCTGCTCGCGTGGATTTGTGCTCTGTTGTCAACTTCAACCACCCGCATCCTCCTTAACGGCATTCCAGGTGGGAAGATCTTCAACAGACATGGGCTACGGCAAGGTGATCCCCTCTCACCGCATCTGTTCATCACAGTTATGGAGGTCCTGCACTTGCTAATTGAGAAGGCTACAGAGCTCGGCCTACTCACCCGCCTCTCTGACAGAGGACTCCATCAGTGCACTTCCATATTTGCGGATGATGTGGTGACCTTCGTACGTCCTACGTGGAGGGACCTCAGGGTCTTCGCTGGCATTCTAGAGGACTTTGGTGTGGCATCAGGGTTATGGACGAACCTCAACAAGTGCTCTGCTCACCTGATACGCTGTGATGACGAGGTGGTGACCATGGTGGAGCAGACACTGCACTGTCGAGTACTTCCTTTCCCGCTGAGATACTTGGGGCTCACTCTCGCCCTGAGGAAGCCGACGGCAGCCCAACTACGTTACCTGGTGGACAGTGTGGCTGGCCACCTACCGCGTTGGCCTGCTGGCCTGCTAAACCGTGGAGGTAGACTGGAGTTGGTCAGATCTACTCTGGCTGCCACCCCCATATCCGCACTGATGGCCATGGATATACCAGCCAAAACCCTAGTGGAGTTCGAGAAGATCCTACGCGGCTTCTTGTGGAAAGGTAGAAAAGATGTGCGTGGTGGACACTGCCTGGTGGCCTGGGATAAGGTCTGCACTCCCAAGAAGTGGGGGGACGTGGCTAAGCAGAGTGGATGCCACCAAGCCATGGCAGGAGTTAAACATCCATGTCCCACTCTATTCTGGTTGGATAAGTGGCTGCCTAGTGGTCGGATTGGGGAGTCAGCCGCCAACCTTTTGCAGCGCGTCCCCAAACAGCTCCGCAAGACTAGATGTGTGCGGGAGGCCCTTGCTGGTGGATGGCTCGAAGACGTGCCGCCTGATCTCCCTGGTCCGGCTTTGCACGAGTTATTTGAGCTGGCGGAGCAACTTGTGGAGGTCACGCTGACTGAAGGGGTGGACGACATACTGAAGTAGACTCTGGAGTCGAATGGCACATACTCCTCTAGGTCAACCTACAGGGCTATGTTTGCTGGCCAAACTGAGATGAGAGGCGCTATGCAGATTTGGCGTTCCCGAGCCCCTGCCAAGTGCAAAGTCTTCCTTTGGCTCGCCTTCAGAGGTAGATGCTGGACGGCAGATCGGCTGAGCCGCCGTGGACTCCCACATCCACCTGCGTGTCCGTTCTGCGATTAGGATGACGAGGATATCAACCACCTACTTCTCGGTTGTGTTCTCGCCTGAGAAGTGTGGGCGGTCCTCGTACGACGATGGGGTGCTCCTGGCGACCCCCAGCAGCGAGACGAGCCTAGTGGATTGGATGTCGAGCATGCACCACGACAAGGATTTCTGGATGGCGACGACCCTTACATGTTGGTGCTTGTGGTGTCACCGCAACGATATTGTGTTCGAGGGGGCGCGCCCTTCGGCCGCCATAGTGATCACGCGGATAGCTTGCGAGGCTGAGTGTTGGTGTGTAGCAGGCCTTTTCAGAGGTAGACTAGCTCTAGTGGCTAGGTGGAGATGTCGCGAGTGATCCGCTAGGACACCGGTGGGTGCGAGCTTAGCGTCTGTGCTAGCCGCGTGGAGTTGTAACTTGGCATCTTTGCCACTTCTTCTATGAAAACGATACACCTTCCTATGGTGCATCGTTGAAAAAAATTATGAGGTAAAGTTGGAGTACCCACACGGACCTTGGCCGTTCCCCTCTCTCTCCCCCGACAGAGAAAGGCGAACTTTTGGGCGAACCAAGTCAACCCACCTCGCTCGCCGTCGATCCGTGGATTCCTCCGCCTCCGGCGGCCGCTCCGGCGGCGGGAGGTCGGGGAATCCACGGATCTAGGCTTGTACATAGTGTAGGGTTAGGTTTGGAGCTGGCCGGTGGCGTCTTGGAGGCGGAGAGGTCGTCGGCTGGTTTGTGGTTTGCAGGTGGCGGATCCCCTCTCCGAAGTCGTCGTTCTCTGGAGCTTCGACCTCGATCCGTCGTCTTCTTCGTCCTCGCACCTCCGTGGAGATGCCGTGGACGTCTTCCCCGCGTTAAGCTCCGAGGGCGGCGGAGTTTGCAGATCAAGATTTCGAAGAAGAAGATGAGTTGCATCGGCTCGACTGCGGCGGCGCTCGGCGGTGTAGGTCCTTTGGGGCCGGCGCTCGGCGACTTCCCGCTCGCCTGGGGACTGCCTCCGATCCAAGGCATCAAGGGAGGCAGCGGCGGCGGCGTGCCACCGACGGCAACGGCGTGGCGACGACGGAGTCAACTTGCAGAAGGACGAAGCTGTAATTTTGTTTTCGTTGGGGTTCTTTCTGTAATATCTCCGGTGTAATTCGTCTTCTTGTTCCGCAAAAAAAAAAAAAAAAAAATTATGAGGTCGTGGCAAGAGCAACTGCCAAGGAGAGAGAAAGATTTGATTTTTATTTGTTGTTGCCGAGCCATACGAGTGTGGACGACGTTAAGGTTTTTTGGCTTCTAAGTCCACCCTCACAATGTTTAAAGCAGCCTATGGTCGAGCTTTGGAGGCTTATGGCCGACCCTATTTCTATATTTGAGACGCCCTTATGAATTTCCTTACTTGTTCACCGTAACTGAGGTTTTTCCCTAGTGACAGCCCACAGGAGCAAAATTGTTCATTTCTTCCCACCCGAATTTAAGTCGGACATCTCATCAAAAAAAAATTTAAGTCGGACAACGCACGATGCATTGATTATTATCCTACCACTACTACAAGACTGGCCAGAAGCGGCGAGCCAAAAAAGCCGACAAATGACGGCCGAGCAGTGGATGGCGGGTGGAGGGCGACAATTAGCACCCGCTACAGGTATGTCAGGTATCAATGGGAACATATCCTTCAACATGCCACAGTTTATTTGTCTACCAATGGTGTGCTGTGGTGCCCGCCACTGATAACTTTACAGGCCCAAGAAAACTCTGCCACGACAACATTTTTTCTTGTCGTAGGAGCATTTCTTATTTGCCATGGCAACATTTTTCACTTGATCATCACATTTGCATTGCATTATATATATAACAACGCGGATTTTCTACCCAGGGGGTAGCTGTGCATATGCTACCTGCGGTTGGATACAGTCCACCCGAGCTCCCTTGACAAGCCTGCCAGGAAAACAGCCGTATGCGCGCCTGACGGCCGGCACTGTCCGTGTGGACAAGCGTTAGCAGCTGCTCCAATCGCCTCCGCAGCCGTATAGCTTTTCGAGCGCAATACTGAACGGCGCGTCGCACCGGCGTGTTTTCTTGCACAGCCACCGATAGGCATTACGCTGCGTTGGTTGTGATATTCACGCGCGAGCTAGCCGCGCGTCGTGGTGTCTTGCTCAGAAGCCCTGCGTTCTTATCGTGGCGATCCATCGCCTGCTGCATCTACGCGCTATTACTCCCTGACGCAGAAGCGTGGTGCATAGCAGGTAAAGATACCAGGAGTTGGACCTCGCTCCAGCGATTTTTGTGCACCAGCGCATGCACGGGGATCTAGCAAAGCAAAGATGGTGGTCATCAGATTACGCGGATCAATCAGGGAGTAACACCTCACTACATCCTTGCCCAATTATTAGCTACTATATATATATAAACTATATATAAAAGATGGAAGGATTCACCCCTCCTCCCGCTGGCCACGTCACACTTTTTTCCCTAGTCGTCCGATATGCGGAATGGGCGGTCGAGATTCATCCACGTCGCCACAAACCCCCAAGTTACTGTACCGCACGATTATTGACGCGCAAGCGCAGCCGGTCGCCCCCCGCAGCCGGTCACCTACCTGCACACGCGCACGATTATTGACGCGCGAGCGCCCGGTCACCACATGGTCGCCCCTCGACTCCACCCGGTCGCCCCTCGCCTCCAGCCGGTAATCACCGGCCGACCCGCGCTCCACGGTCGCGCCCCTCCCCTCTCTCTCCGTCTCTCTCCGTCCCCCGCCACGCACCTCCGTCTCCCTCCTCGCTGATCCAGCGCGGCCGGCGCTCCCTCCCAGCTTCCCCGCGTCGCTCGCCCAAGGCCGACGCCCAGCGCCTAATCGGCCCGGTCGCCCTCTTCTCCACTCTACCCCTTTGCCCCACCGCTGGCAGCGCGCATCAAGGATGCAGATTCCGCCGGGGACGGCGGCCGTTGAGATTCCGCGGCCGGATGAAAGCCCAGCTGCGAGCAGCACGCCGCCGTCAAGTACCACCGCTGCGGATCGATGCTGCTCTTCAGTGGCTTCAAGCGCCGCCGCCTCCAAGGTCGCTGCCATGGAGGACCTACACCACCCGGATCCCCTCTCTCTCCTCGGCGAGCATAGCGGCGGCGGCGACGGGTGGCACTGACGGCGGCTCCAGCTCGAGGTTCATGGCGGTGGCCGCGCTGTTCTCCGGCGACCGTGGTCTCTCCACCTATATCCTCCTCCAGTCCTCCGTTCCCCTCTCTACCACGACCGCCCACTCTATGCGCAGGTACCCGTAGACTGCGGACACGGACGGCCCCTGCGTTCCCTGAGCGGAGGTCGCTGCTGGACTGGCGTCGAGGACCGCAGCTCACGTGTCGTCCGGACAAACGAGAGGCTGCAGCTGCACCAGCCATGGCGCCCAAGCAGCCGTAGCAACGGCCGGGGTTGAGTACAGCTTAATCGTTCCTACTTCTCCACTACCGCAGGTGAGATGCCTTGCACGATTGTAGATTGGATCCAGCCCGTTTCTAGATGCCTGATTGTAGATGCAGTTTGTAGATGCCCATTTGTAGATGCACAACTCTATAGTGAAATGACTTGCATCCATCTACAGATTTATTTATCTTAGACAACAGCGTTGGTCAGTAAGACCTCAGTGTTGGTTTGATCCCCTGGATAATCTGCTTAGATGTTGGCATTATTGAGTATGAACCAATGCTCAAGATTTACTTTCTCCCGTTTATATTTGCTTGCTGGTTGATCCCTCGGTATCACTGGGAATGGTAGCTGCTTTACATTTATCTCTCGGAGTTGTCCTTGCAGCAGGAAATGGTAGCTGCTCTACGAGCTCGATGCCCTAGGTGACCAGGAGAGTGGTAGCTTACCGTGGTTCCAACATGTAAATCATGTTCATCTGAACTACTTAAATAGCTTCCGCGGCCATGGCCCCCAACAGATGTTTGCCAAAATGTTTTTTTGTACAAGAGAGTTCTCTGAATTGAATGCCTATACTGCAAGTAGTGTCTACTTTCATATTATTAGTCAACGAAATAGACAAAGTTAACTTCTCAGGAGGATTAAATCATGTAGTGTTACTTGCACAATGTTCTGTTCACGCACAATGAATTTTAATTTTCCAGTAAATGGTAGAACATTTTTGGTCATTAAATGTTCAAGATCATCACTCCCCTTCTTCTTTGAGGTATATGTCCTGGATTCAAATATTGTACATCCAGTGCATTTGCTTTTGATGATGTAAACTGGTTTATGCCAAATGATTGCACTAGCTAACTATGGATTAACCTGGCTGCAGTTGCCTTGGTTAATGTGTGCTTCTTGCTAAAGATGGCAGACAATGGCAGAGCAAAGTCAGGCTCAGGAGCAGCCTATACAATCAATCTAGAGAACTTCAGTAAGCGGCTAACGGTGTTCTGTGACCACTGGAATGGAAACAAGTCTGATCTTTGGGGTTCTTCTGATGCAATTGCTTTTATTATTAGATGGAAGGAATTCATGCTACATTAAGGATAAAGTTCATTATCACGACATTGTGAATAAAATTGATGATGCCATGTTTTATTCCTCTCTTTAAGCGCCAACTTTTGTTCTGTAAAAGGATTCCAGTGGGGCATAAGTCAAGTTTGTTTTTATTTGAATGTATGCTCTCTCTGTAATCCTGTTTCCTTTACTTTCTAATTTTCATCGGATTGTGTGACTACGGCTTGATGAAGGTGTAAATACAAAAGCTGCAACTTTAAAATATTTAGGTTGTTTGGGTCGATACATGTATGCACTAATTGCCAACCTACAAGATAGTACTACAAAATTATATATGAGCTATGGGCAACCCAATCTATTATCCACAAAATTAATTCCTTCTGGCACATATGGATTTAGCCAGCTTCCATTGCACATTTCTTTTATTCTCCCTTAACACAGACCTCTATTTCAAGATATGGTTCAAAGTTAATTAAGACTCCTGATTTTCTATTTGATGATGGCAGAAACCTGAAGGCCTCATAGCATTGTAGGTTTGTTCTGAAGGATTAATTCATGACAAGGCCCCTTTATTTATTTATGTTTACCTCTGTCGCTGTACTTTCGTTCGAAATTATTTCATGTTTTGTATATGTCTTTTCCCTACTTGCTTACATGTACAACCCCTTTCCGTTTGTACATAGATATCACTCAGACTGTATGTTGTTTGTTGGCTTGCCAATTTGAGCACAAACAGTGGGTGAGTGAATATAACGTCAGAATGATATACTTTCTTTGGTCTGGAAAATTTCTACCTAATTTGTTTCTGCTTTCTCGGTTCGTCGTGATCTATTCTATCTGTTTAAAAAGTCAGTGCATATGTGTTCACTGAGTTAACGATAACAGACATATTTCCTTGATGCCTGCTATAGAGCGGTTATCAACTGTCAAGAAGTCCCGTAATTATGAAAATTTCTGGCCTGTACAAAAGTTCTATATATTCAGTTGCACTATATGTGAATTTAGAAATATATTGATTCCTTCCTACAATTATGGTACTGTTTCTAGCAGATTGTCGATTTAGTAATTCTTGATCCGGCTAAACTGATTAAACATATTTCCGTTTTAGGTAGCAGTTCATGAGCAAACTCTTGATCCGGCCAAACAACCATCTAATTATTTATACTCTTCTTCGTCTTTTCCTAATCAGTTTTCCTGATACCTTTTATTGTTTCTATCTGGTAGGCAATTTTACAAGAACGAGTGAGCAAAGGCGATGATGGTCTTCTCCTGAATCTTTGCTAGCAGCCTTTTATCATTAGACAGCAACCTGCAGGCGAATTAGTAGTAACTTAGTACGGGTATATGTGATTTTATAGATAGTCGAGAAAGGTGTAGATACTGTTTCAGAAAATTAACTATACCTACATTTGTATGTACAGGTACAACAACTTTTTTTTTTTTTTGAAGGGATCAACATTGCGAATTCAACCCAGAATACAACAGAGGGGAAAGCACAGGAATTCGCAAACGAACAAAGCCCCGACACCCAGCACAACAGCGAGGTCGAAGAACACAGACCAAACGCTGAGCCACCTAAGAGCCTGAAGCCGAACCTCGACGCCGACGAAGCCGAAGAAGAAGAACGCAGGCCACCACCAGCCCCGGGAAGGAGACGCCCCTCTCATGTCGAAGGCCGCAGGAGCCGCCCGCCGCAAGCAACGGGACTGAAGCACGTTGAAAGAACACAGCCAGGACGCCTCCACCCGCTTCCACCCAACAACCACCAAACCCTGCACTGAGGTCGAAAAAAGCCTGCCGGAGCCACCACCGAAGAACCGCCAAGACCCCACCTACTCCCCTCGCCACCACGGCCGGCCGGAGAAGGAAGGAGCAAGACGATGAAGACGACGGCGACGAGCTCCGAGATCCCGAAGAAGCCGCTCCTATACAAGCAGAGGAGGCAGCCGACGCCAAGCACCAGCTCCACTCCGCCGCACCCCCAGCACCCCCAAGGCCAGGCCAGGAGAAGCCAGACCCAGGCGAAGGAGGGGGCGAGGGACCAAAACTCTCGAAGGCAGCCACCACCTCCGCCACGGCGACCGCCTTCAGAGCACCAAAACTCACCGGATCCACCGATCCGGGAGGGAACCACGCCTGGAACTCGCCGGCGACGCTCCGCGGAGCGGCGCCGAGGTGGGGATCGAACTCCAGCACACAAACCCGACACGCCGCCACCACCACCACCGAAGCAGCGCCGGCCGGAACCCTACCCCTGACCCTACTATCTACAGGCCTAAGGCACAGATCGGAGGTCCCTCCACTCCCCGCCACCACACGGGCGGCCGGAGAGGGAGGAGACCGCCGATCCGGCCGTCGGCGGGGGACGGGAGCTGGTCGCCCTCCTTTTCGCCTTATCCGCTCGGGGGGGGAGAGAGAGAGAGGGTAGGTACAACAACTATTGTTCCAGTGTCGCTAGAACATTCCTCATAGGTGCTACCCTGACACAGAGAAAGGCGTATGAGACACTTTTGAAAGCCTAGGAAGCTGCTTTAACAGCATGTAGACCAGGCAATCAGACACTACTGGAAAATCACTCTTCGCCGTGTGGTCAAAACACTCGGCGAAGACCGGAATCTACCTTGGCGAAGCGTTCGCCGAGAGAGGCACTCGGCAGAGACCTCTCGGCGACAATCGCCTCGGCGACGCCTCTTCGCCGAGTGCTTTCTATCGGGTATACATGGCAACGTCTTCGCCGAGACAATTTAACGGACATCCGGCGACGAAAAGGTCATCCGGTCCGTCGACTGTCAGATGTGTGTCAGTACTTCGCCGAGTCTGGGCGTGTTGGTGCTCGGCGAAGAAGGAACGCACAGGCGGCGCCACGTGTCCTGGAAATTGGGTGCCGGCGAAGGCTTCGCCGACATGGCCTTCGCCGAGTGCCGGATTTCTTTGCCGGGAGGACGCTTTGCCGAGAACTTCTTCGCCGAGCATATTCTTCGCCGAGCATTTTTATCGCCGAGTGTTTGCATTTTGCCGAGTGCCTGGTGTTCAGCCGGTCTCGGCGAAGGCAACTCACAGGAGAGACCATATGGCACCTCTTCGCCGAGAGCTCGTCTCGGCAAAACCGAAAATCTCGGCGAAGGATGTTCCCAGGTGACCAAATGGCACCTGTAGCGCCTCTTCGCCGAGAGCCCTACTCGGCAAAGGCAGGTTCGCCGAGTATAGCACACGGCGAAGATAGTACATTGTGCATGATTTTGCTGCTTTTTAAAAATCCCTGCATTTTAAACACAATATATGCATATATATATCAATTATATCACTGGATCACTCCCAGAACATTGAAAGGAGACACATATAACAAAATATCGCACACATTGTTCGAAAGTTCACAAAATAGAGTCCACAAGTTCATAAGCACACAACCCAAGGTCAAACAAGTCCAAAATACATCGCACTAGTTCACAGCTAGCAGGAAATGCAGCATGTAGACCAGGCAATCAGACACTACTGGAAAATCACTCTTCACCGTGTGGTCAAAACACACGGCGAAGACCGGAATCTACCTTGGCGAAGCGTTCGCCGAGAGAGGCACTCGGCAGAGACCTCTCGGCGACAATCGCCTCGGCGACGCCTCTTCGCCGAGTGCTTTCTATCGGGTATACATGGCAACGTCTTCGCCGAGACAATTTAACGGACACCCGGCGACGAAAAGGTCATCCGGTCCGTCGACTGTCAGATGTGTGTCAGTACTTCGCCGAGTCTGGGCGTGTTGGCGCTCGGCGAAGAAGGAACGCACAGGCGGCGCCATGTGTCCTGGAAATTGGGTGCCGGCGAAGGCTTCGCCGACATGGCCTTCGCCGAGTGCCGGATTTCTTTGCCGGGAGGACGCTTTGCCGAGAACTTCTTCGCCGAGCATATTCTTCGCCGAGCATTTTTATCGCCGAGCGTTTGCATTTTGCCGAGTGCCTGGTGTTCAGCCGGTCTCGGCGAAGGCAACTCACAGGAGAGACCATATGGCACCTCTTCGCCGAGAGCTCGTCTCGGCAAAACCGAAAATCTCGGCGAAGGATGTTCCCAGGTGACCAAATGGCACCTGTAGCGCCTCTTCGCCGAGAGCCCTACTCGGCAAAGGCAGGTTCGCCGAGTATAGCACACGGCGAAGATAGTACATTGTGCATGATTTTGCTGCTTTTTAAAATCCCTGCATTTTAAACACAATATATGCATATATATATATCAATTATATCACTGGATCACTCCCAGAACATTGAAAGGAGACACATATAACAAAAATATCGCACACATTGTTCGAAAGTTCACAAAATAGAGTCCACAAGTTCATAAGCACACAACCCAAGGTCAAACAAGTCCAAAATACATCGCACTAGTTCACAGCTAGCAGGAAATGCAGCATGTAGACCAGGCAATCAGACACTACTGGAAAATCACTCTTCGCCGTGTGGTCAAAACACACGGCGAAGACCGGAATCTACCTTGGCGAAGCGTTCGCCGAGAGAGGCACTCGGCAGAGACCTCTCGGCGACAATCGCCTCGGCGACGCCTCTTCGCCGAGTGCTTTCTATCGGGTATACATGGCAACGTCTTCGCCGAGACAATTTAACGGACACCCGGCGACGAAAAGGTCATCCGGTCCGTCGACTGTCAGATGTGTGTCAGTACTTCGCCGAGTCTGGGCGTGTTGGCGCTCGGCGAAGAAGGAACGCACAGGCGGCGCCACGTGTCCTGGAAATTGGGTGCCGGCGAAGGCTTCGCCGACATGGCCTTCGCCGAGTGCCGGATTTCTTTGCCGGGAGGACGCTTTGCCGAGAACTTCTTCGCCGAGCATATTCTTCGCCGAGCATTTTTATCGCCGAGTGTTTGCATTTTGCCGAGTGCCTGGTGTTCAGCCGGTCTCGGCGAAGGCAACTCACAGGAGAGACCATATGGCACCTCTTCGCCGAGAGCTCGTCTCGGCAAAACCGAAAATCTCGGCGAAGGATGTTCCCAGGTGACCAAATGGCACCTGTAGCGCCTCTTCGCCGAGAGCCCTACTCGGCAAAGGCAGGTTCGCCGAGTATAGCACACGGCGAAGATAGTACATTGTGCATGATTTTGCTGCTTTTTAAAAATCCCTGCATTTTAAACACAATATATGCATATATATCAATTATATCACTGGATCACTCCCAGAACATTGAAAGGAGACACATATAACAAAAATATCGCACACATTGTTCGAAAGTTCACAAAATAGAGTCCACAAGTTCATAAGCACACAACCCATGGTCAAACAAGTCCAAAATACATCGCACTAGTTCACAGCTAGCAGGAAATGCCACAAAATCAGATGTAGCACAAGTCCAGTAGTCACCGAAGGCCTCATGGATGCAATCCTACAAGATTGAAAGCTATAAGCATTAGTTTCAAAACATGTGTGTGGAAATGTGGGTATTGACATGTATTTGGGACCTGAGCTTACCTAGAGTCACTCGGGGTTGTTGGAGGCCGATGGCGCTGATGATGGGCTTGCAGCCCCGCCTCCACCATTCCCTCCGTCTTCACCATCCGCGGAGGTGTGGGATCCAGACGATCAATTGTCCTATGAAGATTCAGAAGTGGCATACAAATTGTTCATACAAAATATTACATCACAAATGGTTCATACAAAATATTACATCACAAATGGTTCATTCAAACAGAAATTCTAAATCGACGAGTACAAAGCTTCAGAAGCCTGTGTCTACGTTTGGATCATTACTTGGACCAGGATCATCATCATCACTATCACGATTGTACCACCAATCTTCTACGTAGTCTAGAGGTGGACCGCTCGGCTCCTCTACATCGGGTAGGTGCATCCGTTCAAAAAGCTCCATGTCTTTCTGGTCGACAACCAGCTCACCGTCCTCTTGCCCATGGTCGACTCTAATGCCATCGTCGTCTTCTTCCATTTCATCTACAGAAGGAAAGGTGATGTTCAAACGGCCTGACAACCATCTTCTTGATAAAACTCTCCCTCGTAGGTGTTCGGGTTTAGGCGGTGGTGGTAGTCGTCATCGTTAGGGGTAGGTACTTTATTACGCGGCGGTACCGAGATCACTACATCCCACCCTAGTAGACGTTTCACAGTTTTGCATGGGTACGGGAGATAAAAAAACTTGGATGGCTTGGTGTGCTAGGATATAGACATCATCACCCGCGTAGACGGATTCTCGCTCAATTTCGACCAACCCAATTTCAGGTCTTCGTCTCACTCTTGTTGGATTGAACCAATGGCATTTGAAGACAACAGGGTTCTTCTTTTTGCCGAATTCACAATCCAGTTCAATTATTTCCTTGACTATTCCATAGTAATCAAGGTCACCTCGCACTTGGCATAAGACCCCGGAATTTCTTGTCTTCGGGTTTGGTCGAGTTTTTTCGTAATGATCGGTATGGAAGCGGAACCCATTCACGTCATAAGAATTATAGGTCTTGACAGCATAGGTGCATGAGGTAAGTTTATTCAACTCGGGCCTCATGTCCGGGTCGGATATTCCCTACAAGTGTAATAGGAACAAGTATGATATATTAGTGTTGACGAAACGTATTGCACAAACATGGAATGAAACAAGGGGATATTCCCTACTTTAGCTTTGAACCATGGAATGAAACCGCCGCCTCCTTGACCCCCCTTTTTAAAAAGGACCAACTTGTCATTGTCGGTACATGGTCTTCAATGTTTCCATGTTTCTGTCTCAAATAACCTATGAATGGCAACGATCAAGGAACGGAGTTAGTCCACAAACTAGGAAATGGAAGTGTGCCAAACAATTCATTGAGCACTTACTCAATGTAGGGTTGTACTTCCGTCGTGTTCTTCAAAACATAAGATGTAATGTTCGTCCACTCATCATATGATAATTTCTTCTTCTTGTGGCCACTTGATTTGCCACCGGAGCCGATGAAATGCTAAGTTCAGGTAGATCTTCCGGGTTGGCCATATTGAGACGAGGCACTGGATTATGAACAGTGGTAAGATTGTCACTATAGAACTTAGTGGTGAAGTTTGACACCTCCTCGTTCAGTGTTGCCTCAGCTATGGATGCTTCGATGCGGCATTTGTTCGTGCTTTTCTTTTGAAGGTCCTTCTACTCTCTCTCAGTTGCAAACATCCAACGGGTCTGCACAGGCCCCCCCAATCTTGCCTCGGTCGCGAGATGCGCCAACAAATGTTGCATGGGATTGAACATGCCTGGTGGAAACATAGCCTCTAGCTCGCAAATCAACTCGGGTGTCTGTTCCTCCAACTCTTCAATCACCTTCATATCTAATTCTTTCGCACAAAGCTGGCGGAAGAAATAGCTCAACTTTTCCAAGACTAGCCAAATTTCCTCATCGATATAGCCTCGAAACATGACCGGCATTATCCGCTCGATCCATACGTGATAGTCATGACTCTTGAGCCCACCTATCCGCAACCCAGCCAAATTCACTCCCCTCATTATGTTAGCTGCATAGCCATCAAGGAAGAATAGGTGATCCAGGACCCACTGGAGAATTTGTTTCCTTTGGGCCCTTGTTGGGGTGAAACGGGCCTTTGGTTTGGACCATCCTTTTTTACTGTGCCGGGAGGGTCCATCTTCATGTTTGGCCTATCACATAGCGCCTGCTGATCGACTCTAGCCTTGACATTATCCTTCGACTTCTCGAGGTCCATTAGTGTGGACCAAAGGGCCTCGGCGATATTCTTTTCAGTGTGCATTACATCAATGTTATGAGGAAGAAGGAGATCCTTAAAGTAAGGGAGCTTCCAGAAGCATGGAATGTGTGTCCACTGGTGTGTGTCTCCATAACCCACAAAGCCATTCCCATCTGCATTGGGCACAAGAGCTTCTAGCTGAGCCTTAATGGCGGCACCATCCATGGTAGGTATTGGTACATATGCATCAACAACTACATCTTTCAAGAACTTCTTTGCGTCTCTCTTGAATCTATGACCAGGTTTAAGGAACTGGCGATGCTTATCAAAACAAGAATACTTGCCGCCCTTCGTCAGCCAAACGAAAGTCATAGCCTGCATGCACACTGGGCAAGGCCACTTCCCGTGCGTACACCATCCGCAGAATATCGCGCGTGCCGGCAAGTCATGCAGGGACGTGTGGTACCAGACATACATAGTGAAGTGCTCCTTTGTTACGGCGTCGTACGTCCGTACCCCTTGTTGCCAGGCAAGCAACAAATCATCCACCAACGGCTCCATGTACACACTCATATTCTTCCCCGGATATTCATGACCTGGAATTATCAGTGACAAGAACATGTTCTGTTTTTGCATGCAGACGCCAGGGGGAGATTCAATGGAATGACAAACATCGGCCAACAACTATATGTGCAAGCAGACATACCATATGGGTTGAACCGATCTGTTGATAAGGCAACTGCTACACTCCTGTTTGAGCCCGCTTTTTCGGGATACTTCTCAATGAATTTCTTCCAGGCAACACCATCAGACGGATGTACCATCTTCTCAGGACGATACCTCTTCCCATCTATCGGCCATCTCATTTGTTGGGCAGATTCGTTGGTCCTAAAAAGCCGTTGGATCCTCGGTAGGAATGGAAAATACCGAAGGACCTTTTTGACTACTGTGAGCTGCGTCTTCTGACCATCACCGTTGTCGACCTCCATATACCTAGAGGACTTGCACTTGAGACAGTAGTTTTCATCGATGTGTTCTTTTCTAAATAACATGCAGCCTTTGGACAAGCATCTATCGGCGTATATTCCATCTTAAGTGAACCGAGGATTTTCTTCGACTCGTACATGTTCTTTGGCAGAATATGTGTCTCCGGTAGAAGAGAGGCAATAACATGCAGGAATGCATCAAAGCAATTAATGCTTACGTGATACTGGGACTTGACAGCCATCAGGCGACTTATGGAATCAAGTTGAGAAACCTTTGTATGGGCGTGGAGGGTTTTCTGCGAGGCAAACAAAGTATCATAGAACTCCTTTGTGCTCTTGTCCGTCTCCCCCTCTGCATCTTCGGTTGGAATTTCAGGTGCACGTGCATTAGCGAATTGATCTAGCATTCTATCAGCCCTAGTATCAAAAGCCGTTGATGCCTCCTCGGTACGCTATCGCGCGACCTTCTTCCCTCTAGATGCACGCTCGCCATGCAAAGTCCAACGATGGTAGTCTGGCATAAACCCTGACTTGGCAAGGTGAAAACCCATTTGCACGGGCACCAAGTTAACCCAGGATTTTTAGCAAATGCAAACTCCAGAAACTCTAAGGTCTTAGTCAGCCATTCATCGGACATCTGACTCGCACCGGCTCGGCCACTGTACATCCAATTACGATCCTCCATCTCCACACTGAATAATGCAGACATATATTTAACAAAAAGATTCATGCATCATTAATTTAATTATTTACAGAACTATAGATTTTACGCGTTGAATGCACTCACCTATATCTACTAGGTAAAGCTAAGGCCATCCCACCCGAGTATGTGTAGCTTGTGTTCGTTTCCATGTCGTACTCCTATCCACGACAGAATTTCGGCAGCACCTCCCCGCTGCTCTCCCAATACACGTCTCGACAAAGTTTCGAGAGATTGTGTATCCGGAGAACAACATGGGAGGCGCCACCGAAATTCTGTCTCGGATAGGAGTAGAACATGGAAACGAACACAAGCTACACATACTCGAGCTGTCCAAAACGTGGACAATTCGAAACGGCCACGGTTATAAAAGATATAGCTCTTTGTATATAAACATATACCCTGGACAAGGTGTATACATAAATATATACAAACAGCTCTTTATATATAAACATATACCCTTGACAAGGTGTATACATAAATATATATAAAGAGTTTCATCTTTATAACTATAACCCTTCCGAACGGGAGACTCCTAGGGTTACGCGACTTGTTTGGTGAGCTACAAAATAATGCAACCTAGCAAGAGGAGCGGAAGAGCGTCATTACCCTCGAAGCGTGACCGACGAAAAGACAGGGGAAGTAGCTACTGCCCGAGCCCTGTCCTACAAGGACGCTCCCGTCGTCAACCTCGCTGCATACCCTGCACGCATTATCACAAATACAATTAATAACTAACAAATAACAATGACTAACTAAGCAAAATATCACCTAACTAATTAACAAACAATCCTAAAACCAAACCAACTACTAACCTAACTAACTACTGACCAAAATCAACTAAACAAATAGTAGCAGTAGCAAATAAACTAACCAACTAATAACTACTAACCCTAACAACAAACTAAAAATATGAGGAAATCCTCACCTTGCCGTCGAGGTGGAGGAGGGCAGCTCGGGGTGGAGGAGAGCAGCTCGGGGTGGAGGGGAGCGGCAGCGGCGACGAGGGCCGGGACCAGCTTGGGGTAGAGCTCGGGGAGCAGCTCAGGGTGGAGCTAGGGGAGCAGCTCGGGGTGGAGCTAGGGGAGCAGCTCGTGGCGGCGGGGGTGTCGTGGGTTTGTCACGTCAGGTGTCATAGATGACTTCGTAGGTGTGGGATTACGCGAGTCAAGCATCTCCGAGCTTGGGATCGCAGGAACAAAGATCAACACAGATTTACCCAGGTTCGGCCCCCTCAATGTGAGGTAAAAGACCTACTTCCTGCCTACCCTAGATTGGTATTGATATGATAATCGAGGTGTTACAATGGAGGCGATCCGATCTGGTACTCGCCGTATGAGCTAGGGTTTGGGGCTTGATAGCTTGACCCGCTCTAAGTCCTGCGAGTCCTCTTTATATACACAGAGGCTCGCTAGGTTACAAAAGGAAACTTCCCCATAAGGAATACATCCACAGAGGCCTACTCGGAGACTACTTGGTCTTCACGTCCTCCGGGATTTGTCTTCTAGATCTTTCTCCTTATGGCGGTTCAATATTGGGCTTGTTCCCAAGTGGGCCTTCATCCGTGCGAGTAAGTTAAGTCGCACTGGGCCGCGGGTTAATCCAGAAAGTATTCCCCCGACATTAGCCCCCAAGATTGGTTAGGACTTTACGGTGAGAATCTTCTGGCCTCTTGAAATGGTCTCTGAGCCGCACTGTAAACGTTCTGACCAATCTCCTGACTCATGCGATTCAGAGCTGTGACTCATCCGCGCGACTCATCTCTTCTTCTGGAAATATTCTGTTTCCTTTAATTGCGGACCGTTACTCTTTTTGCGGGCGCAAATTGTGCCGTTGGTTGCGAGCACAGATAATGCCGTTAGTTGCGGGCCCCTTCAGTTATAAGCTGCGGCCACCTAGGTCATTATCCATTTGCCCTTGCAATCTTCTCATCCCTAGCCGCGCCGTCTTCTTCCTCGACCCGAGCCTAGTTCCCCAATTCAATCTCCCCCTCGCAATGGCGCCCAAGGCGAAGCCATCTGACAATAGGCGCCAGATCTCCTGCAACTGGGAAGGATCCTGGGTAACAGAGGAAACTCTTGCGGATCTGGCCGAGGCTGGCTTCTTGCCGCCGAAGGGGGACGGCGTCTGGCGGGCGCCAGGCGATGAAATCGAGCCGCGCCCCAAGCCCAACGAGCTGGTGATGTTCGTGGAGCACGTGGAGCGTGGATTCACGCCGCCAGGTTCTCCCTTCTTCCGCAATTTGCTGCAACGCCTAGGCCTCCGTCTTCACGACATCGGGCCCAACTCAATGCTCCAGGTGAGCAATTTTCACGTGCTGTGCGAGGATTACCTTGGCATAGCCCCCAACATCGATCTGTGGCTGGCCTCTTTCACCTGCAACAGCCAACTTGTCTCCAAGGGTGGCGCCTACGTTCAGGTCGGCGCCATCTCTCTTCAGCGCCATAGGAATTCTTGCCTTCCCAAGCTAGCCCTGGCGAATCGACCCAGGGCTTGGCAAAAATCTTTCTTTTATTGCCAAGATACTTCACCGGAGGGCGAAACTCGCCTTCCCTCCTGGTCTAACACCCTCTTCGTGCCTACCGAGGCACTGAAATCAAAACCCCGCGACTCGTCCATGTCCTTCATCAATGAGTCGCTGATCAAAGTCCGCGCCTTAATAGGTCATGGTCTTACTGGCCTTGATCTTCTCTCTTGCTGGACCAAATGGCGCATTCAGCCCGTGAGTCCACGACAGCGATCTTTCCTTGAGTGCACAGGCACCTCTGCTGACGTTGATCGTATCAAGGCTTCGGACTGGAGGCCTGAGGATTGGGTGGAATTTGTCACCCGCGTGACTGAGGAGAAGGACATCTCCTTCGATAAGGTGGGGCTTGCCCCTTTCAGTGTTAACAACAAGCCTTTTGAGGTAACTCCTCTTCTCTGTCTTTTCGCCTTCATAGTTGAGTCGCATTCCTTTTCTTAACACTGCAACTTATATTTCTCTCATCCAGGCTGACGAGAACTACTGGTCGCTGCCTGCGACTGTCGCCGGCACTGCTGCTCCCAAGCGTGCCGCACGAAAGAAGCTGCTGCCCACTCTAGAGGGCAGCGAGACTGCTGATATCCCTTCTGTTGCCTCTGCGGCCTCAGATGATGAAGAGACCGAACTGGACGAGGACGAGAGTCCAGTGCCAGCCGCGAGTTCTGTTGCCGCGGCTGAACCAACTCCCCGTAGAGCCTCCAAGAGGCTATCTCGTGAAGAACCAGAGGTTGATGCTCTGGAAAACCCCGAGGCCACGAAGCGTCGCAAACCTGTTACGGGCGCGATCTCCTTCGTTGCCAGGCGTGCTTTCAAAGCTACCGCCTCTGCTGAAGAAGACATGGGTCCCCACTCTGGTAATTTCTGCTGTCTTGTCATCTTGAATGCTTATTCTTTTTCCTCTACTGACACGTAAAACTTCTACTCGTAGATTCTGGGACCCAAGGCCTGTCCTCACCATCAAGTGGTGAACTTATGGCCTTTGTGAAGATGGCTCCAGAGTTAGTAACTTTTCCCTGTGCTTTCAATACTTTTATTCTGGCTTATGTTCTTCTTCTTCACACAATGCCCTTGCTTTTTTCAGAAGTGCGGCTGAACCCGCGACTGAGCCTGGAGCCGCGGTTGAGCCGCATTTATCACCTGCGGCTCATACCGCCATGGTAGAGGGCGTGGCCACCACTGATGACCTGGCCACGGTCCCTGTTCTTGACACAGCCACCCAAGAGGTGGCTCTGGAGGATAGAACGGATCCCCTTATGATCCAGGACGTGGAGAAGGTCAACCCCTCCTCCATAGATGTAATGGCCAAGGATGCTGATACGCCAGTGGTTGAGTCGCCAGTGGCGGACAATCTGCGGTCGCCAATTCTACATGCTGAGGTTGCTTCTTCCTCCTCCACAAGCCGCGCTGAGAAACTGTCAGAGGCTATCATTGCCTCAAATGACAAGCAAGCCATGGAGCTCCGCAAGGCACTATCTGACCTGTCTGCGGCTTATAAGGTAAACTTCTATCTCCAGTTATCTGTCTCTAGCCCCCAAGGATCAAGTTTCTTCTTTGACTGTAAAGGGAGACTTGATGCTTCTCTTTTAGCTGTTGATATATACTTACTGACTGATGTTCCCTTCATAGGAGGAACTAAGCTCCATAACAGCTGCCAAAATTGCCTTGGAAAAGCAGCTGGGGGATACTCCCTCTGAACTGGAGAGGCTACGCGAGCTCCTTGGCCAGCGTGACGCTGAGCTAAAGAAGAGGGAAACCAGGATGGGCGAGCTATCTGATGAAAGCTTCAAGTTTTCTGAGCAAGCCAAAAATACCGAGCTGCGACTTAAAACTGTTGAAGAGAAATTCCATGAGAGGGTCCAGCAGCTGGAGCTCCAAGTCAGTGCTCAGAAAGACGCCATTGCTGATGTCAATGAGGACGCAAGGCTTAAGGCTGTTTCCATTGGCGAGCTTGAGAAAAAGTTGAAGAAAGTTTCTGATGCCCATAACCTCGTCCACGCCAAAGTGTGCATCATGACTCAAGAATTAACTGGTATGTATTGCGACTTATATCTGCATCTTTTTTCTCTACTATCTTTGCCTGTGAGTTGTAGAGCTGACGGAGACATGCCTTGATGTAGGTGAAGATGCCAAGGAGCAGCGCGGCAGTACTCAGGAGCAGCTGGAGTATATCCGCGATTTTTCGCGAAGGGCTTGTGACGCCATGAAATCACTGTCTAAGTGCCTGCTGCCGACCAAGCCAGTCCCTGGTGATTCTGAAGGGCTGCTGAAAAGACTGCTTAGGGCGCCTCAGTTCTTTTTGGACTGGAAAGAGTCCTCAGCTCGCACCGGCGCGGCTCATGTTCTTGCTTTGGCCAAGACGTACTATCCTTCTTTTGATGCTGCCAAGGTTGCAAAAGGTAGGCCCTCGAAGAAGGTGGATGGCACCGAACTGACGGCCTCAGAATATGCGACGACTTGGAAGGATATGCGCGGCCATGCGACTGAACTGGTGGAGGGGATTGATCTTGCGACCTATATGGGCAAGTATAACGCAGATGGAAGCAGATGGGAGAAGTTACCCGCTCCGTCGTCCAGCGCGGTGATTCCGCAGGACAAGAACCCCTCTCCAGGCGTATCCAGCTCTGCAGCCCCCAAGCCCGCGACTGAAGAGCCCTCCAGCGAGCCTGCGATTGCTCCTTCTGGCAAGCTTGGTAAGCCGCCTGTTCCTCCTTCCCACCGGCCAAAAGCTGCGCACAAGTGAAGAAGAGAAAACAATGGTTTGATAATCTTGGCCCTTAGCGGTCTGTAATAATTGTTAGAATTTATGTGTCATAAGACAATATTATGGTTTGCTTAAGTACTCTTGGCAGTACATGTTTCGACCAATAGGCTGGTCCTTATGATTTGTCTCGGTTTTTCCTCACTTAGGCCCTTGCGCGGCTCAGTATTTCCCAGGTAAAAAGTGCGTGTTCAGGGTCGAGAGCGGCCATGATAGGCAATCAAACTCGATTGACGCCGCACCCCCAGTACTTTGGCCGCATAGTGCAAGTCGCATCCAAGAGAGGTTGAGTATAATCACGATAAATGCCACTTGTTTGGCGATCCCAAGGAATAGGCCGCGCTAAAAAGCTGCCGCACCCCCAAGGGACCAATGATTAAAAAATAAAAGACTCACACTCAATTGGTAGTTTGAGATGCTTTATTTCAGAATCATTATATGATACATAGGGTCGGTCGCGCCTAGGTGGCGACCAGAAGTGATGCTTGGGTCGGTTGCGCCTAGGTGGCAACCAGAGATGTTACATGGGTCGGTCGCGCCTGAGTGGCGACCAGAATTGGGTCGGTTGCGCCTAGGTGGCAACCAGAGATGTTACATGGGTCGGTCGCGCCTGAGTGGCGACCAGAATTGGGTCGGTTGCGCCTAGGTGGCAACCAGAGATGTTACATGGGTCGGTCGCGCCTGAGTGGCGACCAGAATTGGGTCGGTTGCGCCTAGGTGGCAACCAGAATTGGGTCGATCGCGCCTAGGTGGCGATCAGAAGTGTCATATTGGGTCGGTCGCGCCTGAGTGGCGACCAGAATTGAAATTTTTAGCCCTGAGTGGCCAGCTTGATGATGTAAACTCTTAATAATTTTGCTGCGGCTGCTGATGGCAACTCGCGACGCTTGGGATGTGTCCTTATTGGCAATGGCTCGTAGCCTTTGACTTCCTTGCCTCCCTTGCGGCTGTAATCTGAAGTCGCAAGTCAGGCAGGTGCCTCTTGGCCTTCACGATGTCATCAAAATTCTCCTGCGACTCGTGCATGGTCGCGCTCTCTGCGATGCAAGCTGCTCTGGCTATGGCCTTGTCGCCTTCTTCACACTCTTGAGCTATTCTTTTGTCGCCATTGATGGTGATGACACCTCTAGGGCCTGGTATTTTGAGCTTTAGGTACACATAGCACGGCCTAGCCATAAACTTTGCGAATGCTTCTCTGCCAAACAGCGCATGATATGGGCTCTGGAAATCTACAACCTCGAACCAAATGTACTCGCTCCTGAAGTTGCTTTGTGTCCCAAAGGCGACCTCCAAGTTAACTCGCCCCAATGGCTGAGCTGATATGCCTGGCACGACACCATGAAACGTTGTTCTTGATGGGTGTAGCTGCTTTTCTTGAAGGTTCATTCTTTTGAAGGTTTCATAGTATAATATGTTGATACTGCTGCCTCCATCCATCAGTACTTTGCTCAACTTGTACCCTGCGACTTGAGGGGCAACCACCAGCGCGAGTTTTCCCTCTTCATTTATTTCTCCTGGGTGATCCTCGCGGCTCCAAATTACTGGTTGTTCGGACCACTTTAGCCATTGTGGGACGGCTGGTACTATGGCGTTAACAGCCTGATTGCGTCGTCGCAGTTTTTGTTCCCTCCTTGAAGTATTCACCACAATGGTATGATACTGACCCAACTGTTTTGGGAACTGTGGCTGATCTGGCTGCGGATTTGGGACGGCGTTGTTGCTGTTGTTGCCTCCGCCATGTTTACCTTCCTCGTTGTTTTGATGATTGAAGTTTGTGTTGAGTGGCTGTCCATCCTTCCACTTTTTGTAATGATAACACTGTGCCTTCGTGTGGTTGGGTGGTTTCCCATCTTTTCCTATATGGATGTCGCAGGGGCGGTTGAAAACCTCTTCCAAATTAACTGGATGAAAATTCCTTCCTCTGCTGCTGCTTTGTTTGTAACGAGTATTCGTATTTGCGACTAACCCAGTTTCCTTCCTCGTTTTTGCGCTTGTTATAACTCGCATTGGCATTGCTAGCTTGCTGTTGTTGAGGCTTGCTACTGGCCTTCTTTCCCTTGCCAGTGCTTTCCTCTTCCTCTCCATCAGATGCGTCCCTGGTTTTATCCGAGCTAGCATACTTGTTGGCCGCCGCCATTACCTCGCTTAGGCTCTTGACTTTATCCTTCATGCGACCTAGTTTGTGGACTAGCGGCTCAAATTTGCAATTTTTCTCCATGACAAGGACTGCTGAACTGGGTGGTATATTGTCTGAGGAATGTATGATCTCTGCGACCCTTCTCATCCAGTGGCGACTTGACTCGCCTTCCTTCTGTACACAACGCTCTAGGTCCTCTATGCTGCAGAGTCGCTTGCATGTTCCTTGGAAATTCTTGATAAAAGCTTCCTTCATCTCATCCCAAGAGTTTATCGAATTTGGTGGCAAATTTTGTAGCCATATGTGGGCTGCGCCTTCTAACATCATGTTTAGGTAACGTGCGCAGATCTCTTCGGATGCATTTAGGATGCTCATGCCCATCTCGTAATTGTTGAGCCAAGTAACAGGGTCCATGCTGGCGTTGTAGTTGGCGACCTTGCGAGGTCCTTTGAAATCTGCAGGAAACGGTTCAGACCTGATTCTTTCGTTGAAACAGACTGGGCCTTTGAGTCGCGACGATAGGTTGGACGAAGCTGGCCTTCCTATTGGGTTGGCCGCCGGCGCGGCTGCACAATCTCTATAGGTTGAACTTGCTGAGGTTGATTTTGAGCCGCAGGTTGATCTTCCCTTTGTCGCCTAGCCGAGCTTGAGGTCGCAACGTGTGGCGACTCCGCGTGGATGCTTCTCTCCGCCGTTGCTCTGCTATTGTAAGGGGTGGAGTGCACCGTCCTGCGTGTTCGGACATATTCGCCTGCTGTATCACTGCTGTGCTCAGCATCTCAATGGCACGCCGTGCCTCTCTGTCCATTGGCGTGTTTCCTGCTGGCGCTAATCTGGCCAAGATGTTTGTGGCTGCAAAGAGATTCTCCACTGGGCTAACATAATGCCCTTGCGGCGTGTGGAACCTTTGAGGCTGCTGTGGCGACTGCTGAACAAAGGTTGGCTGCGTCATGGCGGGGGCATCATGGCCCTGTTGTTAGCCGGTACTATGGCCCTTGATCCAGGTATCTCTGCTACTCTTGGTGCTGCGAAAGATGGAACCGCTGGTACGATTGATGGTAGCGATTGCTTGAACCGCGGGCGCAGCTAACGGGGCCACGGACCGCATAACCATGGCAGATGGTGCCATGCGTGCGGGTCGCGACTGAGGTTGTGCGACCCCTGACCATGCGACCGGGTGCGTCGTGTTGGTGGCGACTGATGGGACCGCAATTGCTGGTTCAATGGTGGGTGATTGGAACAGCTCCATAGGGTTCACTGTTCCTGGCTGCAGGCGACTCGCGTGACGTCTATGCGGCAAGGTGGCCTGTATTCCTTGCAGAGAATTGGTTTCCTCGATGAGTCGCAGTTGTTCCTGTTGGAGGCGCTGTTCCTCACGCGCCAGCCTGGCTCTCTCATCTGCGATTCTCTGGACCTCATCATATAGCCCGATCCTGGTAGCCTCCAATTCTGTCACCCTAGCAGCCGCGTTAACCGCAGATATTGGTGTAAACAACACGCTTCCCTGTGGCGCGTGACCGCTGCGCTGGGGGTTACCCTTGCCCCTGATTCCGCAGGCGCGACTCCAGGTGGAGTTTCTCTGTTTGCGACTCCTGAGGCCGCGACTCCTGGCGTCATCGCAGCGGATGCCGCGACTCCTGATGCATCTAGCGCGGCTTGTTCTGCTGCTTCCGGCGGTGTGGGGGCTAAGCTGCCTGGTGGCATGCCCAGCCCTTCGTCTGCTTCTGTGGTCCTGTAGACCCCTTCCACGTGCCGATCTTCTACAGAGGGCGAGCCACTGTCCACAGGGCCTCCGCATAGCCTTTCCTCAAGGACATACTCAATGGATTGGCCTTCTTCGTCTTCGAGAGGCAGCGACTCGTGGTTGATAGATCCTTCTTCTTGGTCCACTGTTACCGCGACTCCTTCTTCTGAGTCGCCATGCTGCGATGGATCCTCTGACTCGCCGCCAATGAAGCCGACGAAGACGTTGATGGATCCAAAGGGGATGACGTGGCCGGTCTCCAAGTAATCTGCTTCCGGCCCCCAGCTTGAATCGTCGATGAGGGGTGTGCCATTGACCGTGATGATACGGCCAACAACAAGATCTTCAGCTCCCTTCATGGATCCTGCGCGGAACGTGACGCTCTTGACCGCAGGCCCCACGGTGGGCGCCAACTGTCGTGGGTTTGTCACGTCAGGTGTCATAGATGACTTCGTAGGTGTGGGATTACGCGAGTCAAGCATCTCCGAGCTTGGGATCGCAGGAACAAAGATCAACACAGATTTACCCAGGTTCGGCCCCCTCAATGTGAGGTAAAAGACCTACTTCCTGCCTACCCTAGATTGGTATTGATATGATAATCGAGGTGTTACAATGGAGGCGATCCGATCTGGTACTCGCCGTATGAGCTAGGGTTTGGGGCTTGATAGCTTGACCCGCTCTAAGTCCTGCGAGTCCTCTTTATATACACAGAGGCTCGCTAGGTTACAAAAGGAAACTTCCCCATAAGGAATACATCCACAGAGGCCTACTCGGAGACTACTTGGTCTTCACGTCCTCCGGGATTTGTCTTCTAGATCTTTCTCCTTATGGCGGTTCAATATTGGGCTTGTTCCCAAGTGGGCCTTCATCCGTGCGAGTAAGTTAAGTCGCACTGGGCCGCGGGTTAATCCAGAAAGTATTCCCCCGACAGGGGGGGGCAGCAGAGGGAGCTGGCGGACGAGGAGAAGGAGGGGGAGCGAAGCAGTAGGGTGGGGGGGGTGCGACGGCGAAGGGGGAGGGCGGTGACCGGAGGCAGAGTGCGGCGGGCGGCGGCTGGCGGCGGCGTGGGCGGTTTTGGTGGAGAACGAACGCGCGGGGGGATTTGGGGATTTTCGGCTCGATTGGGCCGAATTTTTCCTAAGTCCCCGCCAGATCTTCGCCGAGTAGGGTCTTTGCCGAGTGCCTTACTCGGCGAATGCATAAAAAATATATAAAATAAATTTGTTAATTCATATTTTCCATTAATTATTAACAATTAATTATTCCTACCTCCCACCACACTCTCATGCATATTATGTGACACCACCTATGTTTTGGTGTGGTTCCGACACCCCGAAGCCCCCGCCTCCGTCGAAACCCACCCACGGTTGACTAGAAGTCAACCGTGTCGTCTACCCCTTCCACGGGCGTCGAAAGGGGGTAGCTACAAGGACTTTTCTCCATGGTTGTGTTTTGGTTAGGTCATATGAACATAATTAACCTGATTTGGGCTCATGTTATCACATGATTCCATCTGTTGCACCCGAAATGGGGGTTTCCGCATAGAAGAGCATAACCTTCGAGGGGGGTAAGTGTGGCTTGTGAAGAATGTCACACCTCGGAGTCCCGAGATGTCTCTAACAACCTCCCACCACCCTCTCATGCATATTATATGACACCACCTATGTTTTGGTGTGGTTCCGACACCCCGAAGCCCCCGCCTCCGTCGAAACCCACCCACAGTTGACTAGAAGTGAACCGTGTCGTCTACCCCTTCGACGGGCGTTGAAAGGGGGTAGCTACAAGGACTTTTATACTTGGTTGTGTTTGGGTGGGCCATGTGAACATAATTAACCTGATTTGGGCTCATGTTATCACATGATTCCATCCGTTGCACCCGAAATGGGGATTTCCGCATAGAAGAGCATAACCTTCGAGGGGGATAAGTGCGGTTTGTGAAGAGTGTCACACCTCGGAGTCCCGGGATGTCTCTAACAACCTCCACCACACTCTCATGCATATTATATGACACCACCTATGTTTTGTGTGGTTCCGACACCCGAAGCCCCCGCCTCCGTCGAAACCCACCCACAGTTGACCTGAAGTCAACCGTGTCGTCTACCCCTTCGACGGGCGTCGAAAGGGGGTAGCTACAAGGACTTTTATACTTGGTTGTGTTTGGGTGGGCCATGTGAACATAATTAACCTGATTTGTGCACATGTTATCACATGATTCCATCCGTTGCACCCGAAATGGGGGTTTCCGCATAGAAGAGCATAACCTTCGAGGGCGATAAGTGCGGTTTGTGAAGAGTGTCACACCTCGGAGTCCCGAGATGTCTCTAACAACCTCCCACCACCCTCTCATGCATATTATATGACACCACCTATGTTTTGGTGTGGTTCCGACACCCCGAAGCCCCCGCCTCCGTCGAAACCCACCCACAGCTGACCAGAAGTGAACCGTGTCGTCTACCCGTTCGACGGGCGTCGAAAGGGGGTAGCTACAAGGACTTTTATACTTAGTTGTGTTTGGGTGGGCCATGTGAACATAATTTAACCTGATTTGGGCTCATGTTATCACATGATTCCATCCGCTGCACCCGAAATGGGGGTTTCCGCATAGAAGAGCATAACCTTCGAGGGGGATAAGTGCGGTTTGTGAAGAGTGTCACACCTCGGAGTCCCGAGATGTTTCTAACAACCTCCCACCACACTCTCATGCATATTATATGACACCACCTATGTTTTGGTGTGGTTCCGACACCCGAAGCCCCCGCCTCGTCGAAACCCACCCACAGTTGACCAGAAGTCAACCGTGTCGTCAACCCCTTCGACGGCGTCGAAAGGGGGTATCTATAAGGAATTTTATACTTGGTTGTGTTTGGGTGGCCATGTGAACATAATTAACCTGATTTGTGCTCATGTTATCACATAAATTCCATCATTGCACCCGAAATGGGGGTTTCCGCATAGAAGAGCATAACCTTCGAGGGGGATAAGTGCGGTTTGTGAAGAGTGTCACACCTCGGAGTCCGAGATGTCTCTAACAACCTCCCACCACACTCTCATGCATATTATGTGACACCACCTATGTTTTGGTGTGGTACCGACACCCTGAAGCCCCCGCCTCCGTCGAAACCCACCCACGGTTGACCAGAAGTCAACCGTGTCGTCTACCCCTTCCACGGGCGTCGAAAGGGGGTAGCTACAAGGACTTTTCTCCTTGGTTGTGTTTGGTTAGGTCATATAAACATAATTAACCTGATTTGGGCTCATGTTATCACATGATTCCATCTGTTGCACCCGAAATGGGGGTTTCCGCATAGAAGAGCATAACCTTCGAGGGGGATAAGTGTGTTTGTGAAGAGTGTCACACCTCGGAGTCCCGAGATGTCTCTAACAACCTCCCACCACACTCTCATGCATATTATATGACACCACCTATGTTTTGGTGTGGTTCCGACACCCCGAAGCCCCCGCCTCGTCGAAACCCACCCACAGTTGACCAGAAGTCAACCGTGTCGTCTACCCCTTCGACGGGCGTCGAAAGGGGGTAGCTACAAGGACTTTTATACTTGGTTGTGTTTGGGTGGGCCATGTGAACATAATTAACCTGATTTGTGCTCATGTTATCACATGATTCCATCCGTTGCACCCGAAATGGGGGTTTCCGCATACAAGAGCATAACCTTCGAGGGCGATAAGTGCGGTTTGTGAAGAGTGTCACACCTCGGAGTCCCGAGATGTCTCTAACAACCTCCCACCACACTCTCATGCATATTATATGACACCACCTATGTTTTGGTGTGGTTCCGACACCCCGAAGCCCCCACCTCCGTCGAAACCCACCCACGGTTGACCAGAAGTCAACCGTGTCGTCTACCCCTTCGACGGGCGTCGAAAGGGGTAGCTACAAGGACTTTTATACTTGGTTGCGTTTGGGTGGCCATGTGAACATAATTAACCTGATTTGGGCTCATGTTATCACATGATTCCATCGTTGCACCCGAAATGGGGGTTTCCGCATAGAAGAGCATAACCTTCGAGGGGATAAGTGCGGTTTGTGAAGAGTGTCACACCTCGGAGTCCCGAGATGTCTCTAACAACCTCCCACCACACTCTCATGCATATTATGTGACACCACCTATGTTTTGGTGTGGTTCCGACACCTGAAGCCCCCGCCTCCGTCGAAACCCACCCACGGTTCAACGTGTCGTCTACCCCTTCCACGGGCGTCGAAAGGGGGTAGCTACAAGGACTTTTCTCCTTGGTTGTGTTTGGTTAGGTCATATAAACTAATTAACCTGATTTGGGCTCATGTTATCACATGATTCCATCTGTTGCACCCGAAATGGGGGTTTCCGCATAGAAGAGCATAACCTTTGAGGGGGATAAGTGTGGTTTGTGAAGAGTGTCACACCTCGGAGTCCCGAGATGTCTCTAACAACCTCCCACCACACTCTCATGCATATTATATGACACCACCTATGTTTTGGTGTGGTTCCGACACCCGAAGCCCCCGCCTCCGTCGAAACCCACCCACAGTTGACCAGAAGTCAACCGTGTCGTCTACCCTTCGACGGGCGTCGAAAGGGGGTAGCTACAAGGACTTTTATACTTGGTTGCGTTTGGGTGGGCCATGTGAACATAATTAACCTGATTTGGGCTCATGTTATCACATGATTCCATCCGTTGCACCCGAAATGGGGGTTTCCGCATAGAAGAGCATAACCTTCGAGGGGGATAAGTGCGGTTTGTGAAGAGTGTCACACCTCGGAGTCCCGAGATGTCTCTAACAGCTTCCCACCACACTCTCATGCATATTATGTGACACCACCTATGTTTTGGTGTGGTTCTGACAACCCGAAGCCCCCGCCTCCGTCGAAACCCACCCACAGTTGACCAGAAGTCAACCGTGTCGTCTACCCCTTCCACGGGCGTCGAAAGGGGGTAGCTACAAGGACTTTTCTCCTTGGTTGTGTTTGGTTAGGTCATATGAACATAATTAACCTGATTTGGGCTCATGTTATCACATGATACCATCTGTTGCACCCGAAATGGGGGTTTCCGCATAGAAGAGCATAACCTTCGAGGGGGATAAGTGCGGTTTGTGAAGAGTGTCACACCTCGGAGTCCGAGATGTCTCTAACAACCTCCCACCACCCTATCATGCATATTATATGACACCACCTATGTTTTGGTGTGGTTCCGACACCCCGAAGCCCCCGCCTCCGTCGAAAACCCACCCACAGCTGACCAGAAGTGAACCGTGTCGTCTACCCCTTCGACGGGCGTCGAAAGGGGGTAGCTACAAGGACTTTTATACTTGGTTGTGTTTGGGTGGGCCATGTGAACATAATTAACCTGATTTGGGCTCATGTTATCACATGATTCCATCCGCTGCACCCGAAATGGGGGTTTCCGCATAGAAGAGCATAACCTTCGAGGGGGATAAGTGCGGTTTGTGAAGAGTGTCACACCTCGGAGTCCCGAGATGTCTCTAAAACCTCCCACCACACTCTCATGCATATTATATGACACCACTATGTTTTGGTGTGGTTCCGACACCCCGAAGCCCCCGCCTCCGTCGAAACCCACCCACAGTTGACCAGAAGTCAACCGTGTTGTCTACCCCTTCGACGGGCGTCGAAAGGGGTAGCTATAAGGACTTTTATACTTGGTTGTGTTTGGGTGGGCCATGTGAACATAATTAACCTGATTTGTGCTCATGTTATCACATGATTCCATCAGTTGCACCCGAAATGGGGGTTTCCGCATAGAAGAGCATAACCTTCGAGAGGGATAAGTGCGGTTTGTGAAGAGTGTCACACCTCGGAGTCCCGAGATGTCTCTAACAACCTCCCACCACACTCTCATGCATATTATGTGACACCACCTATGTTTTGGTGTGGTTCCGACACCCCGAAGCCCCCGCCTCCGTCGAAACCCACCCACGGTTGACCAGAAGTCAACGTGTCGTCTACCCCTTCCACGGGCGTCGAAAGGGGGTAGCTACAAGGACTTTTCTCCTTGGTTGTGTTTGGTTAGGTCATATGAACATAATTAACCTGATTTGGGCTCATGTTATCACATATACATCTGTTGCACCCGAAATGGGGGTTTCCGCATAGAAGAGCATAACCTTCGAGGGGGATAAGTGCGGTTGTGAAGAGTGTCACACCTCGGAGTCCCGAGATGTCTCTAACAACCTCCCACCACCCTCTCATGCAATATATGACACCACCTATGTTTTGGTGTGGTTCCGACACCCCGAAGCCCCCGCCTCCGTCGAAACCCACCCACAGCTGACCAGAAGTGAACCGTGTCGTCTACCCCTTCGACGGGCGTCGAAAGGGGGTAGCTACAAGGACTTTTATACTTGGTTGTGTTTGGGTGGGCCATGTGAACATAATTAACCTGATTTGGGCTCATGTTATCACATGATTCCATCCGCTGCACCCGAAATGGGGGTTTCCGCATAGAAGAGCATAACCTTCGAGGGGGATAAGTGCGGTTTGTGAAGAGTGTCACACCTCGGAGTCCCGAGATGTCTCTAACAACCTCACACCACACTCTCATGCATATTATATGACACCACCTATGTTTTGGTGTGGTTCCGACACCCCGAAGCCCCCGCCTCCGTCGAAACCCACCCACAGTTGACCAGAAGTCAACCGTGTCGTCTACCCCTTCGACGGGCGTCGAAAGAGGGTAGCTATAAGGACTTTTATACTTGGTTGTGTTTGGGTGGGCCATGTGAACATAATTAACCTGATTTGTGCTCATGTGATCACATAAATTCCATCAGTTCCACCCGAAATGGGGTTTCCGCATAGAAGAGCATAACCTTCGAGGGGGATATGTGCGGTTTGTGAAGAGTGTCACACCTCGGAGTCCCGAGATGTCTCTAACAACCTCCCACCACACTCTCATGCATATTATGTGACACCACCTATGTTTTGGTGTGGTTCCGACACCCCGAAGCCCCCGCCTCCGTCGAAACCCACCCACGGTTGACCAGAAGTCAACCGTGTCGTACCCCTTCCACGGGCGTCGAAAGGGGGTAGCTACAAGGACTTTTCTCCTTGGTTGTGTTTGGTTAGGTCATGAACATAATTAACCTGATTTGGGCTCATGTTATCACATGATTCCATCTGTTGCACCCGAAATGGGGGTTTCCGCATAGAAGAGCATAACCTTCGAGGGGGATAAGTGCGGTTTGTGAAGAGTGTTGATGTCTACGCACGATTCTATTCTTGTAGACAGTGTTGGGCCTCCAAGAGCAGAGGTTTGTAGAACAGCAGCAAGTTTCCCTTAAGTGAATCACCACCCAAGGTTTATCGAACTCAGGGAGGTAGAGGTCAAAGATATCCCTCTCAAGCAACCCTGCAATTAATATACAAGAAGTCTCTTGTGTCCCCAACACACCTAATACACTTGTCAGATGTATAGGTGCACTAGTTCGGCGAAGAGATAGTGAAATACAAGTAATATGGATGATTATAAGTAGTAACTGCAATCTGAAATAAAGATGACAGCAAGCAAACATGTAGCAGAACTTGATGTAAACGGTGTTTCAATGCTTAGAAACAAGGCCTAGGGATCATATTTTCACTAGTGGTACCTCTCAACATGTTAGCACAACTGAATGCAAGTAAATGATACTTGGGATTATTCTCCTTCTCGATAACACAAGAGTACTATGTGTAGGGCTGCAAAAGTACTCCTCAAAGTCTGAGTAAACAAACACCACAATTCCCAAGAATAAACCATGATAAATGTCTAAATTATTCATAGAGTCACACAAGTACCCACACTGTCACCTTGATACCGTGTTGTCACAACATGACACCAGAAACTAGACAAATCACTTGAGTAGCATTAACATTATTAATGTATTCAGCGATACTAGCAATACACATGATCACATAAAGATCACACCATGTGAGAGAGAGATGAACCACATAGCTACCGGTAGAGTCCTCAGCCTCGGGGGAGAACTACTCCCTCCTCATCATGTGAGTCAGCAGCGGCGATGAAGATGGCGGTGGTGTCGATGGAGATGACTCCGGGGGCAATTCCCCGTCCCGACGGCGTGCCGGAACAGAGTTTGTCCCCCGAAACTTGTCGTCGATGGCGGCGGCGCTGCGGAACTCTTCGTGGAATATGGCTTGGTATTTAGGGTTTTCGCGTCTGAGGAAAAATATAGGCGAAGGGGCGGCGTCGGTGGAGGTCCGAGGGGCCCACACCATAGGGCGGCGCGGCAAGGGGGCCCACCGCGCCGGGGTGTGGTTTGGCCACCTCGGCGCCCTCCTTCGTCTCTCCTTCGGACTCCGTGACGGTGCTGGAAAAATAGGGACGTGACCTTTTGTTTCGTGCAATTCCGAGAATATTCGCAGAAGTACTTTTCTGGAACCAAAAACAGCAGAAAACAGGGAACTGGCACTTCGGCATCTTGTTAATAGGTTAGTCCCAGAAAATGCATAAAAGTGATATGAAGTGTATATAAAACATGTAGCAATTGGTATATATAAGCATGGAACATCAGAAATTATAGATACGTTGGAGACATATCAAGCATCCCCAAGCTTAGTTCCTACTCGTCCTCGAGTAGGTAAACGATAAAAAGAAAATAATTTCTGAAGTGACATGCTACCAACATAATCTTGATCCAATAATAATGTAAGGCATGTGAGCTGAGATCAAATCATTCAAAGCAAATGTCTATAGTTGATATAAGAGATAATAAAGCAAGAGTCAAACAAGCTAAAAGTTTTCATGAACTATCGCTTTAAAGACATGAAACCGTACAAGGTTCATTAAAGATGGTTTAAGTATCCAGCGTAGAAGTTCTATCCTTGAATCCAAGCATCAAGCAAATTTTCATAACATAGAAGGATTCAGCCAAGTAAACATAAACATGAACGTCATGAATCAACTGTTTCGAAGTCTACTCAACCGGTGAGCGCAAACATTTGGTATTGGCACCAGGATGTTATGGCAAAGAGAACATTAATGGGGGTTTGGAAGGCCAATGGAAGAAAGTCTCACAAAGCTATAAGTGATCATTAGACAAGAGGAAGTCTTATAATCGAAGCTATGTAAGGAGTAGTGATTGCCATGCAACGGATGCACATAGAGCTATATGTGTATGAAAGCTCTCCAATGGAACTAGTGGGAGTGCATCCAACTTGGTTGCTCATGAAGACCTAGAGCACTTTTGAGGAAGCTCATCATTGGAATATACAACCCAAATTCTATAGTGTAAATTCCCCACATAGTTATACAAGTAGAACATGAAAACTCTTTCACATGGAGTATAGGTGCTAAACATGAGCACAAATGATGACTATGAATAATGCAGGTGCTAAACATGAGCACAACTTTGATAAAGGATAGTAATGTTGCCCCTTTTTCTTTATTCTTTTTTTTTCTTTTTTCTATTTTTCTATTTTTTTTCTTTTTCTGTTTCACTTTTCGATGGCCTCCATGGCTCTTTTCAAGAAGGGGCAGCACTCTAATATGATTACAACTTTTGGTACAAATAACTCGTAATGAACAAAACATGATGTATAAAACTGTATGCCTCTGCCAGTGTAGCAGGATGTGCAATGATCTAGCGTAACATGGGTAAACCACACATCAGCTGTATAGAATCATGCAAAGCAATATATAAGTGACAAATGAAAACAAGTCATGTAATGTAAATGGAAGTTGCATGGCAATATATCTCGGAACAGCTATGGAAATGCTGTGGTAGGTAGGTATGGTGGTTGTTTTGAGGAAGATGTATAGGCTTATGTGTAGAAGAACAAGAGGAAGTCCTCCCACGGGGTTGGATGTACTGGCGAAGTATGCACAACTCTCAATGTGAGCAGAAGGCAATGCACAGTACCGAAGAGGCTAGCAAAATATGGATGGTGGAAGTGCCAAAAATCGTAGCTTAACATTCGTCAAAAAGAACTCACAAGCTTATTGCAAACAACTAGCAGGTTCAACATTAAGAGCATGATTAAAATTCACTCCAAAAGGGCCGTTCACGGCGGCACAAGTACCCCGTTAGATCCCTCGACCTTCAGCACAACTTAGTTATTACAATGAACTTTCAGACATGGAAAGCTATCAAGTCCAACTACACCTTCAACAATTTTAGAGTTTGTAGTACGGTACAAGCTTAAGACAACAATCCACTAATGATTTTAACTTAATTAACTAGCAAGCTTTACCATCTAAATACCTCAAAACGTTTGCAAAGAATCAGATTATCAAAGTTCAATGATCTACAAGATTATGCAAGTTTTTCATTATACCACTACCACATGCAAAAATTTCTGGACCAACACATCAACCAAGCAACTCTCCAAATAAATATAAGTGAAGCAAGAAAGTACTTTCTATAAAATAACTAATAGCTCTGAACAAGAGATACATGAAAATCAAGAGCTAGAAGCTAAACAGTGCGAAAATGAATACTCAACAAATATAAGTGAAGAACATGAGTATTCACATGAAAAAGCGGAGCGTGTCTCTCTCCCACACAAGGATTGCTAGGATCCGAATTTATTCAAACAAAACAAAAATAAAAGCACACAGACGCTCCAAGTAAAGCGCATAAGATGTGAAAGAATTAAAATATAGTTTCACTAAAGATGACCTGATAATTTGTTGATGAAGAAGGGGATGCCTGGGCATCCCCAAGCTTAACGCTTGAGTCTTCTTGAAATATGCTGGGGAGATCCATGGGGGCATCCCCAAGCTTAGGCTTTTCACTCTTCTTGATCACATAATATATCCTTCTCTCTTGATCCTTGAAAACTTTCTTCACACCAAACTCGAAATAGTTCTCATTAGATGGTTAGTGCATAATCAAAAATTCTCATATTCTGTAATGATACAATCTATCCCAAAGCTTCTGGACATTAGCTACAGCCACCAATGCTTTGTGGAGCAAAGAAATCCACACAAACACAGTAAAAGAGCGAATGCAAAACAAAAGGCAGAATCTGTCAAAAACAGAACAGTCCGGAATAACGAATTTTTTCGAGGCAATTAAGTTGCTCAGATCGATCTGGCCTAAAATAATGAAAGTTGCGTACATATCTCAGGAATATGCGTGATTTTTTTCAGAATGTTTTGAATTTTATACAGGGAGATAAGCTCAAATCCGTGACAGCTAAAAATCTGTTACTGCGCAGAAATCCAAATCTTGCATCAACTTTCAATATAGAACTTTACTTGGCACAACAATGCGATAAAATAAAGATACAAAGGAGTTGCTACAGAAGTGACAAAACTCCTTGACTCAAAGAAAATAAAAAATAACAGCAAATAAAAACGATGGGTTGTCTCCCATAAGCGCTTTTCTTTAAAGCCTTTAAGCTAGGCATAGTGATTTTGATAATGCTCTCATATGTATAAGAGTTGAATATAAGAGAGTATCAAAAAGCAAATACCAAACACATTTAATTCTAACCCAATTCCTATGTAAAGGAATCTTGTAAGAAAACAAATTATTGATGCATGAAGCTACTAGCATAGAAAGACAAAACAAGTGCAACTTCAAAATTTCAACAAAAAGAGAGGAGACTTGATATTATTGAGATATATGGATCCATGTCTCCCTCTCTCATAAAAACTTTCAGTAGCATCATTGATAAAATCCACAATATAACCATCACATGAAACATTCTTACCATGATTCATATGCACAAAAGTATCAATATTTTCCACACAAGAAAAGTTCTTCTCCTTAATAACAATGGGAGCAGGATCATCATAAAGAACTCTAACATGATAGACAAGTTGTATATTAAAGGGATGGTTTTGGGTAATCTCTCCATAACTATGACAAGTTTCATGAGAATGATTGTAATTATAACCTATGTCATAGTATTCTTTATAATAATATCAAAGACTGGAGGCATAGTATCATCATAAGTAATAGAATAGTTATCTTCCAAAGTGTGTTCATCTGTCAACATATCATCATTTTACTAGAAGGAGATGTATCAAACATATAATCAGCAGTAGCAAAAGAATTTTCAAACACATCACTAGGAGGAGAGGTCTCATATATATAATTATTACTAGCAAAAGGATTTTCAAACACCTCATCCCCAAGCTTAGAGCTTTTCATATCATCATTGGAAGAAACATGGATAGTACTAATAGTATGGCAATTATTAATATCATCATTTTCAGAATTGGTACCCAAAGATTTTCAATATCAAAAGTAGTTTCATTTTCCCAATCATGATCACTAATATAAGTAATAGGCATAGGTTCATCATCAAGTTCAGAATCATCGAATTCAGAATTATAAGTATCAATTGTAACAGGAGCAACAAGTTTGGGAGAAGATACCGTTTCCTCTCTCCTTTTACTCCTCTTCTTCTTCTTCTTCTTTCCCCTCTTCTTTTTATCTTTAGGAGGGAGAGGTTTGAAAGGAAGCTCCTCCACATAACCTGGTTTAGTATTAGAGACAATGGAAGAAACTTGGGGGGACTCCTCTCTTTCATTAATGAGAACAAAACACATATTAGTCCTGTCATACTTTGGTAAAGTCTCATCCTTTATAATATTTTGTATGTAGGTGTTAGCATGGCAATTATTAACACAATAGAGATAACATCCATGCAACACACTATTCATATCAAGATCACTCATATCTAACAAGGAAGTTTTTCTTGATAACTCTTCACACCCCAAAAATAATGTAAGTTCATCATGTTGATTAGGAGTGATCATGTTATCACAATACAAATTTGCAGTAATTGGATTCGAAAGGCTATTATCATGACCTGAACATTGAAAATTAAAATGACCCACTTCATAGCAAAGTTCACAAATAAAAGGATGGAGGTCAGAAACTTTTTCACCAAGATCTCTTAGAGCCTTGTACCATGTTCTAGTTTTTTCATTCCTATGATAGATACAATATTCATCTTCGATTTGATTAATTCCACAAGGTCTATGCATTCCACAAAAATTAACATGCTTAAAGAAATAGTATTTTCAGAAGTTTGAGCATGTTTATTGCAATCATTAACAACAATTTCATTTTCCATGCAAGTGTCTTTGAAAGGTTCATGATACACGTCCCAATTTTCTTTAGGAACATTAATATGAGAAGCAAAGGTTCTAAAACAATCAACAACAATTTGAGAATCAAGACCATATTTAGTACTAAGCTCTTGAAAAGCAGCAGTTTCAACGAAAGACTTAATGCAATCATACTCATAGTTTATACCTGATTCTTTACCTTTGTCGTTCTCCCAATCTTCAGTATTGCTTTGAATTTTCTCAAGAAGATCCCATCTAGCTTCAACCTTCTTACTTGTGAAAGAACCATGTGAACATGCATCTAGATAATCCTTGTAATGACCTGAAAGCCTTGCATAAAAATTAGTAACAATTAATTCCTCAGAAAGGTCATGGTTAGGACATTTGAGCATTAATGTTTTCAGCCTTCCCCAAGCTTGAGCAATGCTTTCTCCATCATGAGGGTGTCGGCCCAGTGAAATCCAGGGTGTGCTGGGCCTGTCCTATACGGCCCTCGACACTTGATGGCGAATTTCGCTAAAGGACCAAGCCTACGGCCTGGAGAGCCTCGCGAGGCTCATTGCCTCGCGAGGGCATTTGAGGCAGCAGAGGCCTGCGGAGGCCTTATCCGCTGCTGCCCCCCCAAGGAAATCTCCCCTGGGGAGAGGTCAACGCCGAATTCTCTACAGGGCGACTAAGCCCTCGTGGAGATCGCTTCGCTGCAAAGCAACCTCTGCAGAGCGCACATGGGCTCTGCAGCGGCCGCAGAGTGACGCGCGCCCCCTGCGCGCGGTGACGACGACGCCGCAGTTGCCATTTTGGTGATTAAAGGGGTCAATAAAGCTGTGCCACCCGCTCGGACTACAAGGATTTCCTCTTTGGTGTTAAGGGACCGGCCGGCGCTACGCTCCAAGGCCAACGTCACCGTGGGCACCCCCACGTTCCTCTGCGGCCCCAGCTGGCCGTCCTGCATGGACGGTGGGTACTCTGCTACAGGAGTCAGCTTTACGCTCATGGACCGCGTCCATGGACATCCGGGCTGCGATGCAACCGCGCTCCACCTTCTGCCACGTGACAGCCCTACCACAGTGCGAGTGCAAGGAGGGAGCACGGGGCGCCTATAAAAGGAGGACAAGGTGCACCGTAGCAAACGATCGCATTCTCATTCCATCATAGCCACTTACCGCAAGGAAGAAGAAGACCATTGCTTCCCTCCTTGTATACACCATTGCCAAAAGAGAGCCCTCGCAAGCTCATTGTACTGTAACCTCTACAAGCAGTGCAATACAGACAAGCAGGAGTAGCGGTATTACCTCCACACGAGGGCCGTGAACCTGGGTACGGGCTGGTGTTCATCTCTGTCGTGATGTCCCTCCGCTGCTCGACGAGCACCGTCGCCGTGCAGGTTGAGGGTTGTTTGACCAACGTGTTCAGCCCCTTACACGAACTCTCTTCGTGAGCTTGACTATCCCTGTTTCGTGGGAGTCATTCTTCGACAATTGGCGCGCCAGGTAGGGGCTGAGCGCGTCTTCAACCTTCATCGACCTCTGCGCCATGGCGGACACTCGCGTAGCTCGCGCCACCCGGCGGGCGTCAGGCAGGGCAACCACCGAGCCCGTTGCCAACAACCCCAACCCTCGCGGCCGTCCCCGGCGCCAGCCGTGCCACGGGGCGCAACACCGCTGAACCGCGGGTGGAGCACCTGAGGACTCAACGGCCCACCACGACGACCGCTTCGACGACGACGTCGACCACGGGCACGGCGAGGACGCTGAGTCCTCGCATCCGTCCCAGCGCCAGAGCGCCTCCACTCTTGGGCGTCCAGCGCCCAGCCCAAACACCGCGCTGCTC